>OMNZ01059336.1:0-13153 GCA_900303255.1 Lesueurigobius sanzi | reverse complement strand
TATGTTGACTCTGAAGGCATTGGTTCTAGAAGTTTTTTTTGCAAATATTTTTGCTCTGATTGTTCCAAATCTTGGATCATAATCTAATCCGAGCAGAAAGAGGACTCTCTCGCTCTCACTTTTACAATCCCAGAGTGAATTTTAGAGGTTCTTAGCTTTCAAATGAGGAATGACATGTGGAACTTGTACAAAGAGCATCCTACAAACATTAGCTTTAACTTTACTCCATCAAGACGTCCTCAAACGCTGTCACTTTAGCTTCATGTGCAGCTTTTAACAATTACACTTTCCATGCACCTTTTTACACCAACCGATTAATCGATTAATCGTAAAAATAATCGGCAGATTAATCGATTACCTAAATAATCGTTAGTGACAGCCCTACATGATGCAACCAACAAGAACTTATTTTTTATTTTTTTTTACAAATGTGGTGGAGTAGAAGTATTATATTTGTCAAATGTAGTGGAGTAAATGTAATAAGTTGTCCTCAAAAGTACTACCCAATTAGAGGTACACATCCTCAAAAACTCTACTTAAGTACAGTAAATAACAAAATGTACTTTGTTACTGCCCTCCACTGAATATAATGCTTTTGTGGCATGTGGTGTAGTTATTATCTATTATGTTATGTTTTTTACTGATGGCTTTTCTTGACTTCATTTGACTTTCTGCTCGTCAGTATGAAGGAATGGAGTTGGCGGATCATCATCCCAATACAATTGACTTACTGCTGGCCGAAACGGATCAATTTCCTGAAGGTGAGTTTTTCAAATTCTGTTCAAACACTATTCGATTTTCTAAAGCGTTACTTTTTATATCGCCTGTGTTTCTTCTCTTTTGACCTTCTCTAACAGGGGAGGTATTGAGAGACGTGCCAGAAGCAGAGACCGAGGTGGACCCAGAGAGAGAGCAGGAGCGAGGAGGAGAGGCTGCGAGAGAGCGGACCAGAGAGCAGACTGAATCCACTGCCGAGTAAATTACACGCATGTTATCTGTGTTTGCCCGCTCTCCTCCGTCATGCTCTGAGTGACAGTGAGTGACAGGCGGCGCTGGGCCAAGTACTTCATTTCATTAACTGAGTAGTACAGATACTACTTGTCAAATATTACTCCAGTGAAAGCCGTCCAGTGAAAAATGTACTTAAGTGAAAATGTAAAGGTATTTGTTTTATGAAGTATTCAAAAGTAAAGGGTACATTTCACAGGGTTGCCACTCTACCTAGAAAACCTGGAAAATTAACTGCATATTTTCTAGTCATGGAAAACGCATTAAAAATGAGAAAAATGGACAAATGCAAAAAAAAAAGCATAATTCGTCCTTGAAGATATTCCTCCTCCCTTTGCTTTTTTGTTAAAAGTAAATCATAAGCAATACTTTGCTCAGAGTAAAGACTAGCTCATTCTGCTCCAGAACACAGGAAAAATCATCTTCTATTTCAAAATTTGCCCAGGGGAGGACTCCCGAACCCCCCATTTTACCATGTGTCCAAGAAAAGGTATGCCTTACATGTCTAAGGTAGAGGTGGGGGATATCAACAAAAATAAATACCTTGATATTTAGTGGGACTGTCTCGATAATGATAATCCAATGATATTTTTGCTAACCATCAAAAATATGTAAAAATGAGCTGGTAAATGTATTGATTTAGTATAGTGTAATTATCTTGAATAAACAGCAGAAAAAAGAACATTATTATACTTTTTAGAGTACTTATACTTATAAGAGATTACACATCAAATATAAGTAAATTGTATTTTTACAGTTTTTGCAGATTTTAAAAAATTTCTTGACTATGAAGATTCTCGATATTGTAAATTTACATGTCTTCCAAACAACAGTTTCGATATTATCTTGTAGACGATTTATTGCTCCCACCTCTAGTCTAAGCTCAAATCTCTTCAGACCCACAAAGCCCTGGATTGCATTAACAGATCCCATACACACCTCCCCTGGTGCGTGAGGCGGGCGCACAGGACCACAAAATACACGTCATCACAATGTTATTCAGTATTTCTGCATTTTTAAATGTCATGGAAAATCCTGGAAAATAAGTCAAGCCTCATTATTAGCGGTATATCATGCCCTTTGCTCAGCATTAGGCCTAATTCACTGAGGAAGTATCACAGAGTCTTAAAACGCACAATAAAGCTAGCAATAGGCAGCTAGCTAGTAGATTAGCTTGTGTTAAATGAACTATATTATGCACAAACATAAACAACCAAATGCACTAAAAGAATCGAACCTGGAACCTTGGTTAGACAAATAAATAAAACACATACAATGTTTTGAAGTTTTCAGCCGATGTCTCCCCATTCAATCCAATGAACACCTTTGTTTCTCCCAAAAAGGGGCAGTAACCATTCGTTGAAATGCACATAATAGAGATAAAATATATCAGCTGAGACATAATTTGTAATCAAAACTTTCCATATCGTAATCATAATGGCAGTTATAATTTCCAAAGATGAGAAATGTACCTGTGTTTCCTGCCCTCTTCAGGTTACAGCCGACCTCAACCCTGTCCAGCGAGGACCCTGTTCTGTTGCCCCAGGATGAGCCACCCCTGCCCCTGGTGCCCGCAGCGTTCCCTGTGGACCAACTCACACCGGTGTCTGCTCCGGTCCTGCCCTCCCCTCCGTCTGCTGCCAAACAGGGGGAAGGAAAGAGGAGGATAGAGGTGGGATCGGTGTAAAAAGAAAATATAAAGACCAGGCATTTTCATGTGCATTTGCTCAGATACTAACACAGTACTGCCTAATACAGTATAGCCAACCTCTAAAGCAGGGGTAGGCAACATCAGGCCCTCTATTATGGAACTTTTGGCTCCTCAATATCATTTTGAGGAACATTCTTACGCATACAGTGGAAAACATATTGTCTCAAATAATAAAATGGCTTAAAAGTTTCTCAATTGAAAGGATTTTGAGTAGATTTTAAATTAAAATTTAACTAGTATTATTTTTTTATTACCATATGCTATATGATGCTCACCGCTGACATCTTTTGCCAGCAGTGTTTTATATTGGACCACAGTTGGGTGGTTTGTTTGGCCCTCTGATCATTTGACGAGGAAGAAAATTGGCCTGAAGTTTGTAAAACTTGTGTTTAAAATGAACTGATGATGGTAAATTTTCCCTTTCTGTTTAACTTTCTTCTATATCAGACAAATAGGTAAGCGATGTGTTGTTCATTTATGTTTCGATGACCAATCCTGCCATCTTCTTCAGAAGCGTCACGTAATATTAGGTGTGATGTCTAATATCAGCTGCTGCTCTTATGCGTGAGTGGCCTGATGCTAGTTTCTTTTCTTATAGTCAGACCTGTGTATACTTCCTGTGATTTATGCAGCAGAAGCAGCCGAAACTGTAAAGGTGTAAACAAATACACAGGTCTGATTTATAAGAAAATAAACTAGCATCATTACTAGAAGACCTTATGAACCTGACGCGAACAGGTCTATCAGGCCAATACTCCAATATCAGACCACTGCGAACGTAGCAACCATGAGATGGACAGGGACAACACTCACATCATTAACCAAGAGAGCAATAAATATAAAGGTTGGATCAAGGAGGCCATTGAGATCAGGAAGCAAGGCTTTTCTACAATGAACAGAGATGAAGGAGCTTAACAACTCTCCCGCACATGGGACACACTCCTTCAATTACCACCAACGTTTTGGCGGAGGGCGTGATCGGCCTGATAGACCTGAGAGTCAGGCCATTCATGCCTAAGTACAACAGCTGATACAAGACGCACACCTAACATCACGTGACACTTCAGAAAAAGATGGCAGGATTGGTCATCGAACCATGTTAAGGTAAATAACGCTTACCTATTGGTCTGATATAGAAGAAACATAAACAGTAAACTAACTAGAAGACACCATTCAGAAATTTCCTCTTGTTATTATACTGTCTCTAAATTAAATCATTACTTCAGCAGGGTTATATTTTGGGAGATTAAACTATAAGCCCTGACTTTACACAGAAATGAATAGATAATAGCTGACAAAGGTCATGATGTGCACTGTTGTTGCTCGGCTCTGGTGTAGCGGGAGTCCAGTCCAGCAGAGGTCCCGTGGCGGAGGAGGAGGAGGAGGCAGCTGATTTTCATCGACCTGGAGACGCAGCTCTCTCACGAGGAGCAGCAGCAGCAGATCAACGACCCTGGCACTCAGACCGCCACCCCCGCCATGGCGTTCCGCTCCTCTGTGTTCACGCCGTCAGCTGTGGACCTGCTCAACACGCCCAGCTCCTGTCAGTACCAACACAGTCTTAAAAGCACGCATTCTATGACACTTCTTTGGTTTGAGCTTGGAATCAAAAATGTTCATGCGATTCCTTTTGGTTTCAAGGTGAGACGCTGCAGGTGAAAAGGGAAAAAAATCCAAATGATGTGGTTTTGTTTTGTTGTTATATTAGTTACAAAGATTTGTTCAGAGGGGATTTTGAATATTCTGTGTAGTTCTTGAAAAAGCTAGTTATCAGTGAATAAATCTGTAAAAATCTAATTTAGCCTTGATTTTTAGTATGTAAAACTGGCCAAATCAGGCTAGGGATTAGATATTGGAAAAAGATCCCTCTGAGCAAACTTTCAAAATATTGTTTATTTCCAAGACTGGAAAGTTTGGAGTCTGTAGGTGCTACTAAAGTGGAGTATAAGTCCCATATACTGTAGTTCTATGGAGAAACTGTGAATCAGTGCAAAGATTAGGTCATTTATATTTATTTGTTTCCATCTGTTAAATCTGCAGTGTCTTCCCTTAGTGCGAAGTTATTATAAAGTGGTTCTGTAATAAAATAATATATTGTTGGACTTTTCAAAACGATTTCCTCCTCCCATCTTATTTAGCAGCTTTAAACGCTGCGACTCCCGTAACCTTTTCAAAAACGACTCTCCAATTGTTATTGCCTCGGCAGCGCTGTTGGCCGAGGATCTGCGGTTACTATGGAAACGTGCCGCGGCCGTCACACCCGCCTCTGGTCCGGACCTCCAGACCGGGGCCAGGGGTCTGGACTCCACCGACTCGGAGGAGAGGGAGCGCGAGAAGACTGCTGAGACCGTGGAGCGGGAGAGGCAAGAGGTCTGTTTGGTCTGGGGCACATCACGCTGTATTCATGAGGCTGCAAATGTCATGATTGAAATGGCTGTGTGCAGATCCCGCGAGACGAGGCCGAGGCAGAGCAGCTGGATGTCTCAGGTGAAGCTCAGAGAAAGGCATGGCAGTGTTCAGTTTGTGACATCCAGCAATAAATCCAGCAAATAAATAAATTAGAATCAGGCGAGTCCTGTTCATGTGGGCATGTGGATCTGCGTGATTTACAAGCAACATATCATATAGTAGGATGTTTATGTATGTTGTGCATTGTAAAATCAAGACACAAGATGTATACTAAAAACAAGAATTCATACAACATCTAAAAATGGGATTGGTCAGTGAGCTGCAAATACTGTATAGTCCATGGACTATCTGTTGGAGGATGTGGAAAAACAGCCTTAGCCTTTATTGATCCACAAGGGAAATTGTGTTGTCACAGTAGCTCAAATAGTAATCTTAAAATAAAAATAACAATTTTAAAATAACAATCCTGAAGCTAAGAGAAGATGCTTCGAACATCGACTTCTTACTGCATACTGTAGAGCAGTGTTTCCCAACCAGGGGTACGGGGACCCCTGGTGGTACGCAAGAGGTTTGCAGGGGGTACTTGGACTAATTTCAGATAAAAAAAATAACATGGGAACAAATTGTATTTTTGATTATTATGGTCAAAGAAAGGGCATTTTAAAACAATTAGCTGTAAAGAGTGGGATTTTGAGAGTATTTATCTGTCTTTTACCTGATAAATTGGAGTTTATGTCATTCACTTTCTAACTAATCCACAAAACCATCGAAGCAGGGGGTACTCGGAGCATAAATGAAAGGCCCAAGGGATACGCGAGACAAAAAAGGTTGGGAACCACTGCTGTAGAGCTTGCTAAATGTGAGTTATTTTATTTACAAGAGTGCAACGTTTCGGCAACTAGGCCTTCCTCAGGCAAACGGCTGTGAGGTGGTGCCAAGCCATCTTAAACAGGAGTGGCCAGTGACGACCTGGCAACAACCAATTCATAGAAATTCAAATACAGGTGGAGGAAACCATCTACACACCCATACTAAGACAATGATTCATAATTATGAATGCAAAAAACTATGTACATTAGGAGAACTATATACAATGTGAGCCAAGATGCATGTAGTTCATACATAGAAGACGTAAATATTACAGACAGGTAAATTGGAAAACCTGAAATTGTATATTTACTGTATATTATGTACAGGTATGCAGGCTTAAAGGACCGGTTGACAGCGTAGGTTAACGGTCTATAGAAAAATATTTAAATTGAACTCCTCAGAGTCAAAGTCTGGAGGGTATGAATCCAATAATTGTTTGTTGTTTAAAATGACAATCCTAAAATAAGTCCTAAAATACCAACAACAAAATAATAAATGTGAGAATAGAATAACCTAATGGTTATTGGTTACGTTCATGTGACGTCACAATATTCTAAAGAGCCGATAGATTAAAATTGAGGTGAAGAGCAGCTAAAAATTGGTGGTTTATGTTTGTTTATTGTTTATTTGGTCGGGACAATGCATGTTAATGAACAGACATGAGACACATGCATGTAAACACACCACTCCGGATTGTAGCCTTGGACTCATTTCCATCAGTTGTCCCACACTCGTACACACAATCACTCTCGTTCATCCTGATCGATTGTACATGTTTTTAGTGGCAGGGGAAACCGGAGCACCCAGAGGTAACCTACTGTATGCACAGGGAGAACATGCAAACTCCACACAGAAAGGCCCCGTCCTGGCCCAGGATCGAACCCGGGACCTTCTAGCTGTGAAGCACGAGCGCTAACCACTAGTAACTATGGGAACTGTCAAAATTCAAAATTTCTAGCCTTCGTTTATTGCCACATGAAACAAAAACTGTCACAATGTTCAATCTTCTCTGTCAACACATTAACTAAGGTCTAATTATTTTCCAAAAGGTGTCCAAAACTGCTGACAATTAAAAAAAACATGTGGATGATGTTGGCCAGTAGAAAGGACTTTCAGCCATAAGAATAATATAGCTGATAATGTGTCAATTTTCCTTTTGGAAATTCTTTTAAAAAACTGTGTCTCTCCCATAGAGTTGTATTGGCACCTGCTCCAACTGAAGTGTAACTCTAAAACGTGAATGCTACCTATTTTGCACATCAGCTGCCTGAACTTTCAGCCTGATTGTAACATTTCAGCTTTAGTGAGCACCACCTCCAGTGGGAAAAATGAATTCAGCAATCTGTTATCATATGTAATTAAATCATAATCAAAATTTGAATGGTGGCAATCACGCTTTAAAATCTTACAATGTCATAATCTCAGATGGAGCGCAGGGGCCAATAGCACTCTGTGGAAGACAGTTTTTGAACGAATTGTCCAAACAGAAAATCTTCAAATGTTTGAATGTTGCAAACAGCATCTCAAATTGCATATCTAATCGCTATACTTGTCTGAGAAAATTAGATATTTTTTCTCAAAGTTATGCAGCCCACACATGTATTAGAAATTGACTATTAATAAACCTAAAATATTTTCATTGTGTTGAATCTGGTGGATGTTTGTTCCAGCTGTGGCCTCGCTGCATCTAGAGGGCTCGGACCAAATCGAGATCTCTCGGGAAATGTCCCCCATGTTCACCCCTGACAAAGATGGGTAAGTGTTTTTACAAGTATCGCTGTCTTTAGGGCATGAACTGGGACTGGGATGAAAACCAGCACCTCCAAATCCGAGGCCATGGTTCTCTCCAGGTCAGTGGAGTGTCCTTGTCTCAAGTGGAGGAGTTCAAGTATCACGGGGTCATGTTCACGAGTGAGGGACGGATGGAGCGTGAGATTGACAGACGGATCGGTGCAGCGTCTGCAGTGATGCGGTTGTTGTATTGGACTGTTGTGGTGAAGAGGGAGCTGAGTCCAAACAAAGACAAAGCTCTCAATTTACCGGTCCATCTACGTTCTAGATTTGGGTCATGACCGAAAGGACAAGATCGCGGATACAACCGGCCGAAATGAGTTTCCTCCACATGGTGGCTGGGCGCACCCTTAGAGATGGGGTGAGGAGCTCAGTCACACGGGAGGAGCTCGGAACAAAGCCGCTACTCCTTCAAGTCGAAAGGAGCCAGCTGAAGTCGCTAGGGCATCTGTTTCGGATGCCACCCTCGAGAAGTGTTCCAGACACATCCCACTGGGAGGAGGTCGGGGGGAAGACCCAGGACACGCTAGAAAGACGAAGTCTTTAAGCTGGTCTGGGAATGCCTTGGGATCCCCCAGGAAGAGCTGGAGGAGGTGTCTGGGGAGAGGGAAGAGCTGGAGGAGGTGTCTGGGGAGAGGGAAGAGCTGGAGGAGGTGTGCGTGGATCGGGAAGTCTGGGCGTCTCTGCTCAGACTGTTGCCTCCGTGACCCGGCCCCGGATAAAGCAGAAGAAAATGGATGGATGGCTGTCTTTAGGTCTTCTGTAAAGTTTTATCTCTGGTTTATACAGTCCTTATGTTTTCTGGCAGGTCTGTAGTGTCCATCCTGCGGGACATCCTACAGGAGACACCTGAGGTGGTGGGTGGACCTGTAGCCCGCGCTCTGAGGTAAGACTTTTAACAACGGTGACCAGATGACCTCACAGCATACAGGCTACAAGCTGACAAACATGAGACACGTGACTGATATGCGCTCACAGACTGGCTGCAGAAACCATATGCTTCCAACATCACATCAGTTATTCATATTAGATATCACTTTACATTGGTTACGCTTAAATTATGGAACCGCTGTCAAGGCTAGAAAATAGTTCAGAGTTCGTAGAAAGCTTGTCACTGGAGGAGTGGCCGCTTATTTACGGAAACTCACTTTAAGTACAGGAGAACGATTGTGGGAGCCATGTAAAATATGTATAATAATAATATAAATACTGGAATTAACATTAGTTTGGAGGGCGCAGAGTCATGTAGGACCTGCACCACTAGTATGCAAGATAAATCTAACCGCTTGTTTGGCACGTAACAACGCTAATGGGAACATCCCCTAATATCGCCCATATTTTATAATAATAATAATGACTTACACTTGTATTGTTCTTTTCAAGCCTGATTGCAAAGTTTCTCAAAACGCTAAATATATGAATGCAGCTCTCTGTACAGGGTGGTTTACGATAAGGCCTAAAAGATAAGCACTAATACACAATTAATTTATGTCATGCCAAACACCACTTATATCTTACCAGATATAAAATGAGCGCCACAAATGTGTTCATCCTGGATCTCAACTTGGGACCATTTGTCTTATTTGATAGCAAGTCTGCGCATACACCGAATTAAGAATGCACACGTCACATGATGGGTATACAGTACAAATGTTTACATAGAGGCCAATCCATACGTGCCGATATGTTGTTTGCTTCTTATTCTACCACTTTTCACAAATTGAACCCAACAAATCCTGGCATCTGTACCTATGCCATCAGAGAATTTAAATAAAAAAGATTGAAAAAGTTGAGAGATGGATACAGCTGGAGCAGAAACCTTCCCACAGCGACTTATATTAGGGCTTTGAAAAGGTTGTATCCTATAAAGAAATCAGTATACTTTACAAAATAACCATTTGTCTTGTAACCAGCTCATTAAGACACCATCACATCACTCCCATCCTCTCCTCCCTGCATTGGCTCCCTGTCCGCTTTGCATTGATTTAAAAATGTTAATGTTTGTTTTGAAAGCACTCCACGGCCTGGCTCCTTTGTATTTGACAGAGATTTTAACTGTACTTGGGCCCTGCAGACCTCTCTGTTCCTCTGATCAAATGGTTTTGGACGTGCCCAGGTCCTGGTACAAACAGTGGGATGATGGTTCCTTTGCTTTCGCTGCACCTTAAGCCTGCCCCTCAGTCTGCGTGTTCTCTCTGACCTGTCCCTTTTGAAGGTTAAGACTCACCTGTTCAGACTGGCACTTGGTCTACTTATGGTGTTGTACTGTACTGTAAATAAACTTTCATTGATTTGATTGTAGTTCCAGCACTGCTCTCGGACTTAACAGTCGGTTAACCTCTTAAGCCCATGGCTGTTTTTTTCAGAATTTGGTATACATACACTCTGGAAGGCTTTAACAGCTTGTAAAATGTCTAAGATTTTCATATTGATATGAATCAATATGATCATATGATATGAATGTCTATGGGGAGACTGTAGATGTGAACATTTTCAAGAAAATCATAGTGGGCCTGAGTAACTGAGGTTGAAAGACAGAAAATATGAATTCTGCCTAAAAGAGACACACATTACAGCAGGTCAGCAGCTTGTTTTCATTGTGAAGAAGAAAATAAACATCAAAAATAGTAACTACATGATAATTATTGACTTTTTACCAACTGGTTATCTCTGTAACAATAAATAATTGAAAAGTTATTGAGGTTTTGATTTAAAATAGTCTAGGCGGAATCCCATTGTAACAAATAGGGCACAATTTGGCACTTTCTGGCCATTTGTAATAATGATATTGAAAATATCATCTATTTACATTTGGTCATAAAATTCAGCCCCCCCCCCCAAAAAAAAACAAACAAACACTTTTTTTTGTGAACACATTTTTAAAAACCGATAAACAAGGATTGTCTCTAGAAGTGGCAAGTCCCCAAAAATGGGTACCTTCGGGCTAAAGTGGTTAATTGAGACTCACAACCCAGAACTGTATTTTGATTTCCTACATTTCCTCCACAGGTTATGAACATTACCGCCATGAAGCACTGTCAACATTTAAACAGTGGTTGATGAAAAGTGTAAAATGACCAGTGACTTTTAAAGTAGCACAAACCACAATATAGCCAGTAAAAATGTCACTGTGATAATCCCTGGGGTGGCTCTGAGGCAGCTGGTGGGCTCTCTCTGTGCAGGTTGTTACCAGAGTTAGTGGAGTGTGAAGAGGGTCCTGTGTCCTTCCTGTCCTTGCTGCCGATGGGGGCCAGCCGCAGAACTGTCAGCCACCATTTTGCAACGCTTTTGGGTAAGGCACGGCCAGGCTTTTCACCTGCCTGATCATCATAATTACATTTGGCTCGTTGCGTGATGTGGCTACGCTGGTTTCACTGACCTAAAGTACTGCTCCAGTACTTCCTTTCCGTACTCATTTCCATTAAGGGGAGACATTGCAAGCAAAGATTATTTTTTTTAATTTTCAGGTTTTGGGCCAGTTTGATCTATAAACTTTCACCCGGAAACAAAGAAATTGCCTAATCTTTTCAATAAGGAGTGTAATTATTGCTCAGAATTTAATATGTGAAATTGTAAACTGAATGACTATATCTCCACTACCAGCTCCTAGTAAGTAGCCTTAACCGCTACTATTCCATTGGGGGTTCTCAGAGGTTGAAGTTGGAAGCCACCAAGCTCTTCCACATTTTCCCTATTTAAATATGTTACACGATCCAAGTATAGTTACACAAAATCAAAAGTGTCAATTTTCTAAGCGGATTAAAAAAGAAATAAATGGTGACCTATTCCTTTAAAAGCTCCTACAGACTCCAAACTTTCCAGTGTTGGAAGTATTTTTCAATATGCAATTCTGCCTGATTTATTGAGTTTTGAACCCTAATAAAATCAGATGAAATAATTTTTTTTTTTACAGATTTATTCACTAATAACTAGTTTATTCAAATACCAAAATATCCCCTCTAAACAAATCTTTGTAACTAGTATCAATAAAATGAAACCATAAACTTAAACCTGGCTCTATCCCTCATTTAGATTCCATCACCAAATTATAGGCAGTCTTGTCCATTTGTATAAAATGACAGAAAAGTTTAGTCATATTTGTGTCAGTAATATACAAATGAACATCACTCACTTTACATTTTCACCTGCAGAGTCTGACCTTAAGGTTAGGGTTTGAATTACATGGTGGAACAAGGAGTTCCTGGTAGATGATCACTTACTGCGTGGTAACAACTTGAGACGTCTGCGTTTCGAAAGATTGGCGAGCTCCGACAGGAAGTACTGGCTCAGAACTGCAGAGCCACGTCGTGCAACCAGCCTCTGATGTCAAAGGCTGCACTCATTTAGGTCGTGCCAAAATGGCCGACGCAGAGAACAGGTGATCCCAACCTCCGACTGAATCTGCTCATGTGGCAGTCTTTCCTCAAGGGTTAAGGAGAGCAGGAGAGCAGACCCTTTTAGAAATCATTTTAAACCAGGACTAAACCAGGGCTAAACCAGGACTAAACCAGGAGTAAAGCAGGGCAATACCAAGGCTAAACCAGGACTAAACCAGGGCTAAACCAGGAGTAAACCAGAGCTACACCAAGGCTAAACCAGGACTAAACCAGAGCTACACCAAGGCTAAATCAGGCGTACACCAAGGATAAACCAGGAGTAAACCAAGAGTAAAGCAGGGCTATACCAAGGCTAAACCAGGACTAAACCAGGGCTTCACCAATTCTAAACCAGGGCTACACCAAGGCTAAACCAGGACTAAACCAAGGCTAAACCAGGAGTATACCAAGGCTAAACCAGGACTAAACCAGGAGTAAACCAGAGCTACACCAAGGCTAAACCAGGACTAAACCAAGGCTAAACCAGGAGTATACCAAGGCTAAACCAGGGACTAAACCAGGACTAAACCAGGACTAAACCAGGGCTAAACCAGGACTAAACCAGGGCTAAACCAGGAGTAAACCAAGACTAAACCAGGCTTAAACCAGGACTAAACCAGAGCTACACCAAGGCTAAACCAGGACTAAACCAAGGCTAAACCAGGAGTATACCAAGGCTAAACCAGGACTAAACCAGAGCTACACCAAGGCTAAACCAGGACTAAACCAAGGCTAAACCAGGAGTATACCAAGGCTAAATCAGGACTAAACCAGGAGTAAACCAGAGCTACACCAAGGCTAAACCAGGACTAAACTAGGACTAAACTAGGACTAAATCAGGACTAAACCAGGTCTAAACCAGGTCTAAACTGGGACTAAACCAGTTCATCACAGAGAGGTCACTTTGAAAATAAAATACTTTTACTTTTAACCCAATTTAAAAAAGTAGTGGAGTAGAAAGTACAGATACAGGCTCTAAAATGTAGTG
>OMNZ01059328.1:0-10607 GCA_900303255.1 Lesueurigobius sanzi | reverse complement strand
TGACTGACTTGGAGTTACATTGTGTTTTTTGAGTGTGCCCTAAGTTTTTGTGAGCAGTGTATATATATATGATTATTTCATACATTTGGATGTTACAAATTCAATTTGTGCTGAAAAAGACTCCAAGCACTTGATGGTGCATCATAAGGTGGTGTTATACAAGTAAAAAAAATAAACACCAGGCGAAAATAGTACAAAAAAATGCCCTTGGTCCCAAAAGAGTTCATTTGTGAAATATTTCTTACTTTGATGAAGAATCAACTAAAGATTTAAGGCTGTTTCTGACCCACTTTGTCACAGAATTTATAACAGCGTTTTAAAGGTCCTTTACCTGATTAGCTGTGTCCCAACATCCCAGTTCCCAATTTATAAGCAAGTTTCACAACTTTCAGGGCCATTTTTCAGGGTCACTGTACCAGTAATGCTAAGAATAACTTGCCTGCTAGCTCTTGAGCGAAGAAGAAGAAGAAGAAAAAAAAAACCTTTGTGATAATTTCTACTTTTACAATTACCTGAATGAGGAAAAAGAATATGAAGCTTCTGACAGCTGTATTTAATCAGACAAACCTAGATCAGCCTTTCAGTGGATCAGGAGCCATTTTCTCAAGAAGTCACTGTGGATACCATGTCTATAGCTGTCTGCTTTGTGGTTTATTATGACAAAGTCTGACACGTAACTCACTTACACAATCTTCTTCCATTTCCCCCTTAAAAGGCCTTCTTTGGACACACAGCACAGGGAACATTATATACTTTACCTAACCCAATAGTCTTAAGTATATCATTTTCTCATCCCGACAATGCGCCTTTTCTTTCTGCAAATTCTTGTCTTTGGGCTCTGAACAAAGTGAGGAAATTCACATGACAAGATTAATTTAACGACTCTCCCTGTGGGGCCTCATCTCTGTCAGCCATCTCTCTCTCCTCACATGTGATGGATAGTCCCACAGTTCGGGCGGCTATTTCTGTCAAAGTGGGTGTTCCATATATATGTTTTTTTAGATTGCGCACATATGGGTCATCGTATACCGTTTTAACTTCTGACCACGGATTCGTATGCCAAAACTACCAAGCCCCATCAGCCCAAGCCCTATAATAAATGCACAAATGAGTGGCTATGATACTCTGCAGTCCTATTTTTCATCCACATTTTCTTGCATCTTTGTTTTTCATTATTTCATCAGATGAGCAGCCAATGATGACATACGTGTGCCTTGTTGTGCTGTAGCATATCTCGATGGTGGCGGCAGCAGCAAAGACTGTAAGACTAAATGTGCGTCCTGTTCTCGTTGCCTGTGGTGCGAAGATTCAGTGGGAAAAATAGTACTTTAATGACAGGAGGGGCTTTTTGTGAGTGAGATGGTAAAGCAATGACATTTAGCGGAGGCAGCCAGTCAGAACTGATGGCATATGCGCAGCAAGAGGGAGACGATTCAGATCACAGTGCAAGTCTCTCTGGGCTTTTACATATAAAGCAAACGGGAGTAAGGAACCGGAGGCGGATATATCGCGTTATTGTGATCGCCGACCTCAGCCAGTCACACACACACATTTATACATGAGCAAGCTGGTTTCTTGCTCTTGAACACAACCACATTATGGATGAGGAGCAAACAGGCAGCTTCCAAGTTGACTAATGTACTTTTGATTTGAAGTGTTGTTTTCTTCTTTTTCTTCATAACTGTTTATCGTAATGCATTGCTGCTTGTCCCAGTCGCGCCCACCTCGATAACTGATAGAATGCAGATGGTTTTAGTTTGGTGATAAAGGCAATACAAGGCTGAGCATGATGGGAAATGATTGTGGGGTGGGAACCTCTGCGTACCTCACGATTCAATATGAAACACGATACATGGCTCTTGATAATGATGCCCAGCCATGTCCTTCTAGGTCTCCGGGATGTAAAGTCGCGTTGAAAATACCTGTCAAAAAGTGCTAACTTCGTTTTTTCCGAAACTGCTAACTTGGCACTGACAGCGCACCACGATGATGTCATCATCAGCCACGTGCAGAAATGTGGCTCAGAGACGCTTCCCAAAGTGAATATACTTGATATATTTGCACTTTTATAATTGTCCAAACAATATCTATCTATCTATGTGTATGTGACAAATAAACTAAACTAACTATCTTTCGCATTGTTTTGTTTAAAAAAATAATGGTTTGAATATGACAAAAATAATCATGATTCTTTTTTCTATAATGGAGTAGCCCTACGTTATGCCGATACTGATAATATATTTCACATAATAACCTATGATATATCACTGTTTTAAAGAAACATATCATTTTGATTTACATCTGTTTTCATGTGCATCATTGCTCTTTCAGTAAATGATTCCTGACATACTCTGAGCCTTTGATTCTCTGGTGTCAGGGAGTGATCACTTTTTAAATATACAAGAAACCACTGTCCTGTTTCCAAAAGGATCTTACTTAATCTTACTTATAATTATAAACACGATCATTAAATCGTATGCAAATATTTTTGCCTACGATCTGTTCTCTGTAATTGAAGTGTCGGACGTTTCGATCTTAGTACAAAGACCGTCCTCAGCGAATAAAGACTTAAACACGTTTGTGGGTCTCTTAAGAGCAAACCAGAAGCTACGGCCTACGATGGACAACTCCTGTACGACTGAGAACTTACACAGACTATCATTAAATGTACAGTAATTAATGTGTGTGACAGTGCTTAAATTGCATTGCTGCCCTCTAGTGTCCTGAATGTATTCTTCATGATCGGGAGGTCGAATCCCAGCTCCCGTCATGCCGTTGTGTCCTTGGGCAAGACACTTCACCCACCTTGATGTCTGATATTGATTTGTTTTTGTCCATACCGATCTTTGAGATGACTTCTGTTATGATATTGGGCATTACAAAAATAGATTGATTGATTGACCTTGCCTAACGCTTTGAATACCTTCTTTAGGTAGGAAACCTCTATATAAAAATAAAAAAAATGAGTGTGAAAGCAGTGGAGCAGTGTATCATCATGAAAAGAATCAGGATCGCATTGTGCCACAATATATCGCAAATATATCGGAAAATCAATGTATTGTCACACCTGTAGTAATAATGACAACACAGTTGAAGGTAATCAAATGTATTTCCCCCTGTATTCCCCGTGGACATCACTAGTTTAGTAATCGTGGGTCTGGGCTGAATTGGGTGCACAGTCAAAAGCTTATTTCTGACTCTCCTTCTTCCTGTATCAGTCTGAAGAGCTCCTTCTTTAACCCTTTTTCTTGTGTCTTCCCGTCCCTCAGTCAGTAACAGAGCATGCATGGTGGTATCCTGCTGGAGTTATATTTAGCAGCAAACAGATGCAGCGCACTGGAGCGTAACACACTGCCTCTGCTCCAATCATTGCGAGTCTTTGTCTCTGACTCTTCCTCAGACCGGTCTCCCATCATGCTCTGCTGCCTCTGACTCAGCGACAACACGGCACAGGACTGACCCACTAGGGCTTGTGGACATATCCCAGAGTTAGCCACTTTGTGATGCCACATATCAGCAAGAAAATGTATGTACTGTAGTGTTAGACTTGTCCAATCACGTAAGGATCACTTTGTTCTTGGTCAGCAAAACATTTTCATCCAATATTTTGGATGTGGATCATTGCCCTGTTCCAATGACTTCTCGGTTTTGTGAATGTGCAAGTCTTACCTTTCTTCAGTCTTCATCTGTACTCTGTAGTTGGAAGGACGTTCCGCTCTTTATCCAAAAAGCTTTGTCAGCGAATGAGCAGAATTTGACACGCTCAAAGGTTTTAAGCCGAAAACCAGTAGGAGTAAACCTCTAAGTCCCACCTCTCTTGGTTCTACGGGTTTGAAAACATCTTGGTCTATTCACACCTTAATCATGGTGGGTGTTGTTCTATGGCTGTTCACACCTGTCTATGACCCTGCCCTGGCCAATGGACCAGCTTCATTAGCATGACATTGGTTTGGTTTCTGCCTAAGGATGTTGTTGTAGACCGGGGTTAGATTTAAACCTGGTTTAATCTCTTGTGTACACTAAATAACATTGGGAACATAACTATGAACACGGAGTAACTATTCTGATGGGAGAGTCAACAGGGTCCTATTTTAAAGACTTTTTAATGTCAGATTGGGAACATAACTTTGTTTACACTGTATTATAAGGATGTGTGTTTTAATTACATGATGTTCAGGGTTTTTATGTAAAGGGCCAACAAGGGACGGACATTGAAAATGAACTGCGGCTAAAATGTGGTAGGGTTAGGGTTGATGAAACAAAAGGTTTGCAAAAGGAAATTGTATTTTTTTATAAACTTTTTGCCACATGAAGCTGAATGTCGCCATTTGAGGACAGATTTATGGCATATACTTAGAGGTAATGTCTGTCGAATGCTTTTCCTCATTTGAAATCTCAGAACCTTCAGTCTTGGATTGTGAAAATGGAAGAGAAAGAGTGTCCTTTTTATATATTTACAGTAGTTTTTCCATAGGATCTGGCTGATTAGATAATTGACTGGATTTCATCTCATAGTGTTCATCTCATACTGTATGTATTTGGGGGTAATTGGAGGTATAATATTTACAAACATATATACCCTATACTATAATGTATTAAACAGTAAACAGGCCACACATACTTAATTGACATTAACAATCAGGATGTGTGGGAGATATTGTCAGAGAGAGTTGTTGCAGTTAAGAGTTTATGCTCTGATGAAAAAGAGAGAGAACTGGATAGAGCCGCTTGAAGGTAATGTGCAGATCTTGCTATTGTTTAAGCTGTACAATTCCTCAGGCTACATGCAACTAAAATAGACTTTAGCCAAGTGGAAAGGTGACTCTCACACCTTATTATAACTGTAAGGTGGTGAGCAGATAGCCTCGGGGTTAAATTTGCGGATTATATGCGAAACACTGTGCCTCATCATCATGAAACCGAATCCTGGCTCACATCATTTACAAAACGACTCTGCCCACACTTCATCCCTTTTCGCACTATACAGTTCTGTCTAATACAACTTGTGAGACAGTAATTCTGTGGCCTCATGCATGAGCCTGATGAACCTGACCACATGAATGTTAATCTGACAAAATTGAGATTAAAAGTGTGTTCATTAATGCAAAGTATTGAATTATTTGTGTTATGTCAGATTCATTAATGGGGCCACAGAATTGTTGTTGTGAAACCTTTGAGCACCCATTATGTAATTATCATTGAATGTTGATTTTATTGAGTATATAAACAAATACATCTTTTACTAGTCCGATTAGGTTCATAAGGTCTTCTAGTAACAATGCTAGTTTCTTTACTTATAGTCATGTATATGTACATGTATAATAATAAAAAAGAAACTAGCATGCATCTTTTACTGCTCAATTTTCAGCATTATGTATTTGCGTGTAACTAGTTTTGGCTTTTGAGACCCAGTGGCCTAAATGTGCTGCTTCTGAGTCAAACATGTGGCCTCTTTGGGTGTGTCTATGGGGTAAATATAGAATTTGAATGGAGTGGTCCAATCCATAGCCATAATGTGAACCTCAATCGCAATACTTGTTATTTCCTCTCCACCCTCACAGTGCTGATTACAGACTTCAAACTTGCAGTGGTCATGCTAGACTCCTGTATTTGGTGAATATGAAACTTTTTGGTTTTGGTTCAATGTTGAGATGAGATCAATGTTTTCTAGGATTACGTCATGTATCATCTGTCCAGCTACTGAGCAGTGGCTTGGTAATGGGGCAGTTTACCACGCCACACAAGCAAGACTTTACTAACCAAATTTGATTAGTTCTGTTCATCTCATGTTGTCGCTCTGATAAAGGCTTTTACATGTAACCGGAGACGTTGCTGCTGACTAGCGGGATGTCCTGACTCAGAGCCACCGGACGCCCCTTAAACAATGGCATTTACTGTTTAGGAATCAGCATTTCCTTGTCCCTGCTTTGAGGCTATTATATGGAAATGAGCAGGCAGGAAAAACTATATTCTTTGTCCCAAAGGAAACCAGGACGAATTGTGTTTTATCAGCCCAAGAGAGTGTGGAGCTAGACTGAGGAAGTGACTTTTACTACGAGGATGTCTCATCAAAATCGTTGCCTCTGTAGGTCTCAAATCAGAGAGAATATTGTAGAAAATGTATTTAAAAGTGTAATTCTATTGGTCTTAATTTATTCATTTAATATAAAAGTTGTATTTCTTTAATTAGATGAATTGGATGTTACTCTGAACGCAATTGGTATTCCATCTGAGTACTTCCTTCAGACCAAAGAAATGCAAGCCTCTGTATTCAGCCTTGAGCAAACTGAAACTTTTAAGTTATATTCTTTTTAAGGCCTAAAGTCTCTATATACCCTCCAATCACCTCGACCTCTAACAGGTAGAAGCAGTACAAGAATCAGCTTGACAATATTTAACCTGACTGTTGAATTTAGTTTTTTTTGTGTGCAGAATTTTAAACCATTTTAAAGCCATACTATGTAAAAAAGTAAAGTAATTGCAAAGGATCGATGGTTAGTCCTGAGCCACTATGGGCCAACCTGCCCTGCATATTGGGAGAGAAACTGGACACAAAGTGCTCAGGAAGTCAGTTTTTTGGGGAAGGTGCTCTTTGGCTTTTGGGAAATAGAAACGAAGAACCAAGGCACTCCTCCCACACGACAATTCTCTATTTACATTTTCTCAAAAGCCTTCATTGTCCTGGGCTTATACATATTAACATCATTTAAAACATCTTGCTGGTTTCTTCAACAAGCCTTTCTCAAGAAGTTTTAAAAGTTTTTAATATGTATTAGCCCATGTACAATAAAGGCTTTTCCAAAAATGTAAATAGATAATTACAGTGTGGGAGGAGTGCCTTGGTTCTTCGTTTTTCTCTACTGCCCTGCATATTTTTGGAGATAGGGAAAACGGTAGCACCTGGAGAAACCCACAGGGAGAACATGAAAACTCCACACACAAAGGCCCAGGATTCTCACAGCAAGAAGGTCCTCACAGATTTTTCTGGTTCTTTATTACTATCTGTTACAATATATTGTGTATATTTTCTACTATCTGAAGGTATTTTGGGTCACATGGGAGTGAAAGGGTAATGTACCTGTCCTGTTTGAAATTTATAGTGTCTTATCTCACACTAATCCTGTCTGTCATCACCGTGGGCAGTGTTTCATTAGACAGACTTGTCCTGTACTGGAGCCTGTCTGTTCTCTCTTTCCAAAATATCAGAGCCCTTTGTCACATGAGCTAAGTCAGACGTAAACCTGCTCTGCTCCTACCACTACACACCATCAGGAGTCTCACAGTGACATTTACAGACTCATTACATACAAGACAAACACTGGAGTCAAAAAATGCTCAATTACTTTTGCAGTAATGAATGATAAAATGTAACCAATGTAATATATAGAACAAATTTTTCCCAATACTAACAAATACAATATCCTGTTGAAATAGAATCACAAATAAATAAACTGAAGGGAATATTTCATTATTATTCACAGTTGTACTATTTTAAAATAGACTTTAAAAACTAAATGTAGTGATAATGAGATTATGTTGTCAGAATAAAAAGCTAAAAAGCTAAGAAGATAATTCCTTGGTGTCACATGTGTTTTGAAAATCAGCTTGCTATTTCCACAATTGTCATGCATTGAAAAGTAGTGTTTACCTGGTTAAATGCTTTAAGAGATGCCTCTGTCACCATACGATTGTAAGTATGCTAATTGGCCTCCATTTTTTCAAGGAATATAGGACTCAACGCCATCTTATTTTAATCCTTGTGTGGAATTAAAAGTCTTTGAAGTCTTTTCTCATGATTTGAGCTGTCACAGAGCTGTCATGTGCCACCAGGGGGCAGCAGCTCCTATGTGTGTCAGCGCTCGTGCTGTTTTCGGCCCTCCTCGAGCTGGTTGGTCCCCGGTTACTGTGGTAACGGGCCTGTCTGAAGCAGATCTGAATAGGGGGAGCTCAGAGACATAGAGGGCAGTGTTGAGCCAGAGAACAGCTGCTGCATCTCAAGCAGGCGGGAACAGAGCGCTCCAGTGACGAGGCAAACTGCATAAAAACACTGCACATGCAACTTCCCCTCACAATCATAATTATGGATTGATTTAAGTGTATATATGCTATGGAAATCTCTGCCCACCACTGCTGTTAGAGTCCTCTTTCTGCTGTGGATTGATAGGTTTTAGCGCGGCTTATGTGACAGCTGTTGTGAGCTGCTATAGGCTGCAGCTGCTTGGCATCAGTCTGCTGATGTTGAAGGCAGCTACTACCATATGCTTGTGTAGCCTTTCAAACATACATGGGTTTGGGGTCTCTTGCTCATTGTAATTTACTTACAACGGTGCAAGGCAGTATGTTGTTTTGTTTTTTAAATATACTGTACCATTTTACATGCAAGATTTGACAAAAATATTCCGTTTTTATGATCTGAATCTCCTGCTCAGCTGTCTGGGAGTCTGCGACCCTCTCTTAGTCATAATAGAAGGCAGAGGTGCACAACTAGATTTAAGGTTATATAATGTTCACTGGGGGCATGGAGGATGTGTCTAATCCAGTCGTATTTGGGTTAAACCTCGGCTCCGTAGACCCAGCAGTGACAGGCCTCACTCATTTCAAACAGACTCCCATCGACTGTCAGCGTTTTGACAGGAGCATCTTTCAGTGCAGTGTTACATAACCCATGTTTTCTCTATGTTATGCCACACACTCTCACTGTAAAGCATCTAATGGACAACTCACACATCATTGTACAGCTCCTTTCAAGTAAACATATCAGGCAACTAATGTGAGGCAGAGCAGTTGTCTTAATCCATTTGTATCTGTGCCTTGTGTCTATATGTGAAGATGTGAAATGATTATAACAACTTAGCCTACTTTTTTGTCTTCAATCAGTTTGTTTCTGTAAAGCTCATTATATCAGTCTTTTGCCTTAATCTTAATATAAGAAAATCTCAATATTTGGCTTAATTATTGAATGTTTTTGCCTAACTATCTACTGGAGACTCCTATTCCCAGTGTCTACATGGTTGTGATTGTAATCTCTCCAGCACATGGCTTTAATCCTCGCAAATATTGCATTTTTAATGACTTCCTCCTTGATGGAGCAAGACACCTGGGCGGATCACCCTGCGCTGCCTGAGCGTCCCCACCGGAGGGGGTGGTACTGACTGTGGGCCTGCGCTCTGAGCCAGCACTCAAAATGAAAACACAAAGAAGAAGTCCACATAGTTAAACCACTCGTGATGAATAGGTTGGTGGTGGTTGGACAACTGTGGGATAGTGAACAGCGGTGATGCTGAGGTGTTTAGCTGGTTTCATTTTGTGGTTGTTAAAAGAGTAAACCACTTGTCCGCTTGTTCATCAATAGTGAAAGATGAAGAAGATGATTTTGTTCAGTATCATTTCACTGAATGAGATAGGGCTGCACGATTTTGACAAAAAACCTAATTGAGATTTTTCAGACAGAAATTGTGATTGCGATTGGATTCACGATTTTGATATCATTTTTTCATGCAATTCAGTATTGTCTAAGCATGGGATGATATGTCAATTTTGTCTCATAATTTCCTTGGACACATTTTCTGCGATTCTCAATATTATCACAGAAATGATCTGCCGCAGTTGAACTGACTTCTTGTTGAACTGTCTTCTTAAGTGATAATGCCAATTATGGAAAAAAAAATGCTGCAATCAACTAATCGTGCCTTCTTTTACCAATATTATTGCTTATTGTCACAGCCCTATTATTACTAAAACTGCTTTTATACATTGCAGTAGTAGTAATTTATTATATTTCACCTGCATAAAACACACGAGATGCAAGGCAGAAAAAAACCTCAGCCTTTGGGGTTAGGTAATTGCAGTATTTACAATTGCGATGTTGATTCGATATCGATTACTCTTGAAGCCCTAGAATGAGATACACAAGGTTTTACTTGAAAACAATACCATCCATCCATCTTCTTCCGCTTATCCGTTTCCGGGTCGCGGGGGCACAGTACTAGCTGCCCGGATGTCTAGGGTTGGGTATCGGTTGGGTTTTATCCAATACCGGTGCCTACTCTGTATTTTTTGAACGGTACCGGTGCTTAAACGGTTCTCGAACCGGTACTTAAACAAACAAAACCGCACACACTTTGTCAAAAAACAATACCCTTTTATTTCCAGGGCCAAATTGAACACAGTAATTGTCATTTATTCAATAACACTGTTGCTTTCAGTGTTTTTATCATTTATTTGAGCTGAAATGCCTAAGTCACCTTCTTTAGTGCAGTCTCTAGACCCACAAATTTGCTTTCCTAAGAAAAATATTTTTTCGATACCTGTTTTCGATACCAGTCGTACCTTAATTATTTTTTCGATACCATACTGGTATCGTTTAACGGTACCCATCCCTTTATGGCTCCTCCTGCAGGTGGTGGGTCCACTGGAGGACGGCCCCACAACGCTCCACCATCTCTGGGCGACGTAACCGGCATTGATGGTCCCTAAGGGTCTTCTGAACCGCTCTTGGTCCGACCCGTCACCTATAGACCTGTTTGCCCTGGGAGACCCTACCAGGAGCATAATGCCCCAGACAACAGAGCTCCCGGGATCATTCAGGTGCTCAAACCCCTCCACCA
>OMNZ01059322.1:0-10462 GCA_900303255.1 Lesueurigobius sanzi | reverse complement strand
TGACTCTTCTTTCTGCTTCCCTTCATTCAAGCTGCGTTCATTTGACAGTTTTGTTGTTTATTGTTTTTACTTTTGAATGAAATAAATAAATAAAATAGTTCTCAAAAAGGGGTTCATATCAGAAATACACATAAGCAATAAGATAGGACTTATGGAGTATCCATGCCAAAACTCATTTAGTTGAACTTATTATAGCTTACAAAATATCTAATTGGCTACTACTTTTGGAATAGACTATAATAATAATAATAATACCTTGAATTTATATAGCGCTTTTCAAGACACTCAAAGCGCTTTACATTATTTGCATTATTCATTCACTCCACACTTGGTGTGGTAAGCTACTATTGTAGCCACAGCTGCCCTGAGGTAGACTGACAGAAGCGAGGCTGCCAATTTGCGCCATCGGCCCTTCCGACCACCACCACACATTCACTCTCTCACTACATTCACACAAATAAGCCATGAAGAGGATCATAGTGATCTTTTTTAAAGTTGCAACAGAAATGCAAAAAAGTGATATTGTTTCGATGTCAATCGACAACAATTTTTTTTTTAAATTAAATTTTTTTTTTTTTTAATCAATAATTGTGTAATTCTTTTCTATTCCTTTCACAGTCACCGCTAACATTTGACGCAGTGATTCTCAAATGTCTTTGCTCTATTAAACTAAGTGCCTTTTCATGGGCAGAGTTATGGGGATGATGTTGTTAAATGTTCAATTAATATGTCTCTGTGCTTTTAAAAAGTGTTACATAAAGTATGTTTTAATGAATCAATTCAGATGCCCTTCCTGATACAACATTGTCTCCATAATGTGTCAGGCGGTGTACATGGTTGTGATCTCTTAAGCATTATGGCTTTTAATACTATTGATTTTAGCTACATCCTGTCAATATCTTATTTTTAATGCATGAGTTACAATATATTTATATACCTTGCCACAACATGCACGTTACTACTTCCCTCTGCCATGTGCACACGCAGAAGCACTAAGTGAAAGACACACACGACACTTCTATTTGCCAGATGTAATTTATAGCTGTTCCTCCTCTCAGATCATAAATTACAAAGGAAAAGGGTGTTAGACCGCGCGGTGTCATATAATCACTTTTGTAACACAGTGTTGGCTGCGAGCACCTCCACTGCATTATATCCTCCTGGAAACATAATGCGCTATTTGCACAGTGCATCAATTGAGCAAATGCATTACTGTAGTGGGCTATATCATATGCATATTTATGGGGATAATAAGGTGCGTTATTAGCCGGTGGTACAGTCCAAACAGCTTAACACTGCAATATCTGGTTATCTCCGGGGAGTTGGTTCGTGTGGCACACCTCCCATCTTCGGCTTAAAAACACACAGCTGCCTGCTACAATGGACTGCAGTGTGGAGGGTGTCTCGCTTTGATCTTTAAATACCCTCTAACGTTAAGGCACGCTCATTGGCTTTGATTTTTTTTTCTTCTACAGCTGCGGGGAAGATGTTGACACTCCCTTGAATCCTCCGCCTCCTTATGTGGCTCAGTAGAGAATGCGAGAACACCTATCCCCTTCTCCTTTTTTTTTTTTTTCCTTCCTCCAACGCTGCCTACCGCCATCTGTCCCTTTCTTCCATTTCATGCACTCAGCCAACATCCACACCCCTCTCATAGCAACAGTACGCGGTGTTGTGCCTGAGTATGCGCGCCTGCCAAGATATGCACTACACACACTGACTGTGCAGGCGTTGATCACATCTTAAGATATTTTTGGCATCCAACCAAAGCAATTGCCTTACAATGTCCTGGTACATTATCCACTTTTAAGACATTATTTAAAAAAAAGAAAAATCATTTGGGAAAAAAAATGTTCTTTAGCAGGTGATTTGAACACCTGTTACTATAATCACTTTTGCATAAATCTTTTCATAGACACAATTTTCCCTTATAGCATTCACGGGAAAACCTTTTTGTGACAGAATAAATGAAATGAACTACGTCCGACATTATTCTATCATAAAGCTCCTACTAATCAGAATATAATTTATTGCCTTTGTCAATGAAGATGTCACAGACAGGAATTGTATATTATTTATTAACTATAAGGCATGCATAAAAAATATAATATAGATTTTTTTTATCGAATCAAATTGCAATTTAACAAGACAGTAGCGTAAATCAGTCAGTAAAGACTTTAAAGCTAAACTTTCCATTGTGATAATTAATTTGTACCACATAGCCCTTGATGTAAAACATGAGGCTGAAATGCTACTGTGATTAATTTTGGCTAATTAAGCATCGATTATCTAATTAGCCAAATGTAATTAAATAATTAATGTAATTTGCCATTTTACTTTACGCACCGAATTGTGCCAAGTGTAAAATAAATAGTCTAATTGGATGCGTGGTTATTTTCTATCACGGAATATTCAGAAAACCCATAAAAATAAATGTTGCTGAAATCTGGCCAAGTAAGTAATGGTAACAGTGCGATGATTCGTTGTGCATCTTTAGGGGGCGCAAATCTGAGCAGGAAACAGATTTTAGTCCAACACGCCGCCGCCCGCCACCTCCCGCGCCTTGCAGTGGATTTTTGTGAGATCTTCGCCTTGGTCTTTACAGACGGTCCCTTAGCCCAGCCTGACGGTTCAGTGTCCCCCCTCCCCCACCAGCCGTGCTCCTGTTTCACTCAAAGATGGCGTCGGCTCTAGAGCCCCTAGTCTCTGGCTGCATTTTTCGGCTTGTTGTTGTCTCCGTTGCGCACGGGTTTGGCACCTTCTCCGTAGCGAATCGACACCAACTCCCGGTGAGTAGCAGCGGTACGAGCCCGGGTGGTTTATTTTTCCACATGGCCGCCCTTTCTACAGACTTCCCTCGCAAACCAGAACCGGGACCAGCGCTTGGCTTTCTGGGGGAACCGCGGAGAGGGAAAGGGGAGCGAGGGGTACGAGCAGAGGGATGATCGCCGAGGTGGGTGGGGGGTACTGAGAGGGAGCCGAGGCCTAGCCGCTCTGCTCTTCAGCTCTGGGCCTCGTCTTCACCGCAGGCTGTGGACTTTACGTGGGTGGTGAAGGGAGGAAGTCTGAGACCGCTGGTGAAGACGCGTCTGAGCGGGCAGAGGATCTTAGCGCACACCGAAGGCTGCAAACGAGGCCTTGGAGCATGTAACACTGCAGGCTATGATGTCTTAATTTTGCACTTACACACACTAGCCTCGATGGCGAGTTGCATTGTGCTTTTCAGCAGGCCGCGGATTTACACTTATATTTAAATAGCTTTTTCAGGAACACATTTTGCTCTGGTTGCTGCAGTGTGATGCTTTGTTTGGTCTGAACCATGTCTGCGAGCGCACAGCCTTATCTGCCACTATTGCTTTCGATTTGTGCTGTTTACATTGTAACATTGTCGTAACATTAGCTAGCTGGTTAGCACTTCACATTAGCCTGCTAAACAACAGCAATAGTTAGCGGGAAGCCCTGTTGTCAGCCACTTGGCTGCCAATATCATATCAGTGAGAGTAAACACACCACGGGAAACACTTTGGCAATGAGCATACTGGCTGAGCTTTGGTTTTTAGCTAGCCTCTGTGCTAATGTTTGCTAACAGTGTATGTTTTGACTGCATCATGTTTACGTTAGCTACCCCAGCTAGCACTTGGTTAGAGTAGAGAAGTTTCTGGGGGTATTTGGTGTGATTTTGAGGACAAAGGCATCCACAACTGAGAACTTGTAGGTAATAAGTGGGATCTGGTGTTTCTTTCCTTCAAAACCAAGAAGCGTTGACAGGCTGGAGTTGGTGGGACTACCTCTGTTTGCTAAATTCTAGACTGGTTTTATGTACTATTGTACTATTTGCTTGTTATATCAAAGTGAGATTTGTATGAGTTTTACCCAAATGTAGACGTTTGTCATAAGTGTAGTATTGTTTTAATTCATGTTTACATTACGTGGGGTTTATTATAGTCTTTCTTGCATCACATCTTAGAGAATTACCTCTTTTTAAATATGATTTTAAAAAAGAGCTTCATTTATTTTGATGGCATGTTGAACTAACCTGTGTATCTTTTCCCTCTCTGCAGGTTTTGTCAGCACTTCAGGTGCAATAGGCATGAAGGAGATCGCTCTGGCTGCTCCCTGGGGTGAGATATCTGTTCCGTCCTAGAGCTGAGGAGTCCAGAGGAGTGTGGCAGGTGTACACCATCCAGACACAGGATTTGAGAGAAGAAATTTCTACGTGGATAAAAGAAAAAACATTTTTAATCAACAAATCTGTACCTATTAACAAAACGGTGAACGGCTAATACTTGGACACCTATATTTGATCACTGACGGAACGCATCGACGAACCTTCACCTAATTTTTTTTTCATTGTGTTTTTTTATCGTTTTATCTTTTTATTTTTGGACCACTTATTTTTCTTCTTCTTGGATGCACACCATATAGACTGAATCTGGAACTGTTGAATTGTTGGCAGCCCTGGTTTCTGTCAGGCTCACTGGCCTGACTGGAAGAAGGGAAACTGTTTTACCAGGTGGAGAGTTGTCTAGAAGAGTTTGTGCTATGGTCAGCTGCTCTTTACCGTGTTGTTCATTCTCAGCATCTGAGGGAATATCCGTGAGGCCCCAGGACAAAGGATAGAGTGCAAGTAGAGGGTTCAAACGAAAGCGGAGCGGCGGCGCTACGGCGCAGGCCAAGACGTCCCTTGGCTTTTAGATCTTTGTGGTCGTAGCGGCAGGGCGAATAGTCCTCCACCTGAACTGACCGCAGCCATGGTGAAACTTGCCAACCCGTTGTACACACAATGGATCCTCGAGGCCATTCGAAAGGTGAAGAAGCAGAAACAGCGGCCGTCCGAAGAGCGCATCAGCAATGCGGTCAATATGTCCCATGGCCTGGACCGCAAAACTGTATTAGAACAGTTGGAACTAAGTGTAAAGGATGGCACCATTCTCAAGGTCACCAACAAGGGGCTCAACTCCTACAAGGATCCGGACAACCCCGGGCGAATCATTGTGCCCAAAAGTGGCAAAACTGGCAGCTCTGGAGGAGGCGGGGGAGGAGGCGGAGGAGGCGGAAGTACGAGTGGAGGTTCACACTCCCATTCAGGGAAGAAGCCGGGGCTGGACTGGAACAAACTTATTAAGCGGGCACTTGACGGGCTTCACGAGCCTGGGGGTTCCTGTTTAAAAGATATTGAACGTTTTCTGAAATGCCAGGCAGATGTTGCATCATACCTGTCCAGCAGTGGCTCCATGGGCACTGGGATCTTCCACCAGCAGCTGAGGGTGGCACTCAAGCGTGCCGTGGCCCATGGACGTGTGGTCAAACAGGGTCCTCTCTTTGAGCTGGTGAGTCGCAGCAGCTCTCACCACCACCGCCAGGATGACGGCACCGGGACTGTGTCTCTGGAGTCACTGCCACCTGTGCGCCTGCTCCCACACGAGAAGGACAAGGTAAAGTTTCTGTTCATACGCACACACAGTCACATGACACTTCGCGGCACATGTTTTTAGTTCAACAATCTCCTCGAATGTGCGTATGTTGTGGTCCGTATTCAGTATGAGATGAATTTACCAGGCACCAGCTTTTGGGTTTGTTTGTTCACCTTGCTTCACTAAAGAGTCAGGCAGTTTACAATGTTATTTTCAACAAAACCAAACTGTCGAACGGGCATGCTGCTACAGAGTGAATGTGTGTTTAGAGAGACTTCATTAAAGACATTTGCAAACCGATGTTGGACAGACTGGATTCCCATGACCCAGGTGTGCAAGCTTGCGGAGTTGAATGATGTTGGGCGGGCGTCTGCAGGGCAAGTTTTTAAGCAGGAGGTCAGTGCAGAGTGTCACATAGCTCCCAGCCTCCTGCAGTGAATATGGCCCAGCTGCGGGCTTGTCCCAGCCATGAGCTGTCCAGAGAGAGACAGGGAAGAAAGAAGGGAAATGAGAGGTGGTGCGTGGTGGAAGAGGCTTGCATGACGTAAACTACAGGCCTCCATAAGCTGACTGCTACAGGGAGAGACACAATGAGTTGGAGAGAGAGAGAGAGGGGAAAAGCAGACATCCAGGCGACAGAGGAGCAAAGGGAACACACCCACTTTTGTAACCTGATCAGAGGCAGCAGTCGGCAGCTAACCTCCTCTTCTAAAGGGCCAGAGACATGCTCAAGTCCACATGTTTACAGAGCACTTAGGGAAATCACATTACTGCTCTCCAACAAAACTACACTCGGTCGAACCCCAATACATGCCCATTTCCTGGATAGACATTCAAGATTTTGGTGTGGAACTGTTAGAAAGGTCCCCTGTGGGTTATCTGAAAATTATCCAATGGGAAAAATCTTGGCATAGTTTGCGGTTTGTTTTGCTCCTTGCAGTTTAGGATTTTGTTAATAGTTTTAAAAGGTGTTGAGTTGTCAAAGTAATGTAATCACAATTTGACTGCTTGTATTCTGACTACAGTGCATGCTGTTTTACCTGACTTAAGCTTAAGTAAACCTTTCCTATCAAGTCAGTCCAAGTTGTCTATCAGGCTTTCTCGCACTAAAAGAAAAAAAAACACTGCCTAAATGTCCAGTTATGTTACTTTTTTGGTTCAACTAACTTTCTGTACTGTGCAACAAGTGTCCCAAGTCCAGCTATACCAGACATATTCAGCTACACCTTCCCGTCTAGCCGGCCGTGCACGCAAACGTTGCCCATAAACCACACTGTGACCCCATCCGAGCCCCCACACATCCTCCTGAGCCTGACATAAGACAACACATCCACGCGGACTTTAAAGCGCGCCGTTGAACATGTATGCAAATAAATCAAGTGGAGCTTCACACTTCTACAAACATAGTGGGCCGTCATCGGGTCATATGTCACAAGGTTATCACCACCAGCGCCGCTGCTGTTTTAGCTGGTTGCTATCCCTGGCCTATATTCACGGGTGTTTTCAGTTGTCCCAGAAAGTCTGGTGACCATTTCTTTTTTTTTTATTAGTGAAAGAGTATGCATTTCTTTCTTTACACTTCTAAACCATAACAGAAGAAAACTCATCTGATATGTATATAATAATACATTAAAATAGAAATGGAACTGGCTTTGAAATAACTGTTTCTCCCAGCCGCTTTCTGCAGATGGTGGCACAGACTATCCATGTTTGTAAACTTCATATGTTTAACCATTATATTATATTATACATTATATGCAATGTTTTATAACCAGGTAGGGCCGATTTGAGAACCAATTCTCATTTACAACAGCGGACCGGACTATTGCACGTTTTTAGAGGTAGGGGAAACCGGAGCGCCCGGAGGAACTGTACACTGTATGTTGTACTGTACATTGTATGTCTCATCTGGGTGGTGCTGTAATTGTGGTGTCTTAATGTGCAGCTTTATGTCCTCTCTCCGAGACAAATTTCTCCCAAGGGAGACAAATAAAGTTAAGTAAAGTAAGTAAGGAAACCTACACAGACACGGGGAGAACATGCAACCTCCACACAGAAAGGCCCCCGTCGGGATCAAAGCTGGGACCTTCTACCTGCGCTACCGTGTTTTAATCATTGACCAGACCATTTTTACTATAGCAAGTGTGCACATTGTCAAGAAATCAACTAAAAGCTCCCAAAACATCTGTCAAAGAATACAGATTAAATATACTTTATGTGTAATCTCTCTAAATATGGTATAATAGTGGTGGTTTCTGCATTTTTGTGGTTTATTCTTATGTGTTTGCCAGCCCTTTTTTTTTTGCATAGTTTTGACGGTTTGCAAAAATAACTCTTCATTATTATTATTATCTTCATATATTATCAAGAAAGTCTCCCAAAATATTAACATATTAATGTTTCTTAATATCCCCCCTCCCTATAATAATAGTAATAGTTTTTTACAATTTGAGGAACAAAATTAGACTTTGAGGGCCCGCAAAACTCTCCAATTAGTGAGGAAACACTGGATTTGAGTTCCAGCTTCCGCAATTTGGAGAATGTCTCTCCCCGTTCACCCCCTTTCACCCTTGTACTGTCCCGTCTAGAGCTGGGTACCGTTCAATTTTTTTCAATACCAGTACTCTAACAATACTTGGTTTACGATACCCGTACTTGAATGATACTTTTTCAATACCTTTACTACATTATTGGTCAGCTTGAACTGCTTGAATATTTGTATTATTTATTTGAGCTGAAACCACCGAGGAACTTTGTTTAGTTCTGTCTCGGGACCCACCATCAAAACTAAATCTGAAGGAAAATATTTTTTGGACCTTATTTTCCAATAACTCTAGTTTCATCAAATAAAGCCTACTGACCAAAAAATCTTTAGAAAAGAAAGATTAGATCAGCAGCAAATGTTATTGTTTGATACGATACAGAAAGGGCTTGAGTGTAGATGTTTTAACAATGAAAAAATAAAAGCTCAGACTTCCAACACAACCTCGAGGAGAGTGAGTACGAACCTATACCAGTGCCGCCTAGACGTATCCAGTGCACACACACATGCACATGGTACAGAGTGGGATTAACCCAGAGAGCAGACTGCAGTCACATGGGGGCCGCCTAACACACTGACCCGCTTGGCTGCAGACGGCTCACCTCTTAAGATGACCACAGATCAGCTGCCACTCCTCCAGCTCAGATAGTGATACGCCACACACTCCCCCGGTCCGCTCGTGAACTAGGTGTTATGTAACGTGATCTATTGGAAGAGCCGTTTTCAAATTACTTTCATATTGCAGCATTCGATCAAGTAATGTGGGAATTTTGGCTTTTCTAATATGTGGCTATGCTTAATATGTTGTTTGTTTTTCTCAATGGGATTAGGATCATCTTTGAAGTGAGATTGGACATGTACAGAAGAGGGACAGTGAACGCTATTGGTTAAGACAATTTGAATGTTGCACTTGTTTTGTTGCAAACAGCAAAATGCCCCGTGTTTACATTTTTTTGGATTCCAGTACTTCAACAGTTCTTGGTATACGATACCGGCACCTGAACAATACTTTTAGCCTTACCTGCGCTACATTATTCATTATCGAGAACTAGGGCTGCACAATATGGACAAAAAGTCAAATCTCAAATGAATGGCGATATATGTTTTTTTTTTTTAAACATCTGAATAAAGCCAGTCTGTGCCACTGTACTAATCGGAGCAAATGTCCTTAGCGCTGTGGTACGCTATAGCTTTCATGATACTACTACTCTAATCGATACTCCTTATGGATCCGGTACTTTAACGGTACTCTTATCAGTACTTTATATGCAAAAATGTATCATTTTATTGGTCTACATTTGGACCTGATTTATTTCCTAATCAAGTTTAGTACATCCCGAGCTGGTATGAGGCTGGTAAAGTACAACTATAAACTTAAATGTGTGATAAATAAATGCTGTTAAAGATTTTGTTTCTTTGGTTTAGTTTTTTTAATTATGTTATTCACAGGCTGTAGGTTATATTTGGCTCTAGGGGGCGGGGCCGAAATGAAAACATACTGCTGTAAATTGAACTAGAGCCGTTTACTCCACATTGTTACATCTGTCTTGTGGCCAGTGGGTCCAGCCTGGACTGGCGTGCACATCCTTTTCCTTGTCTTGAAACTGTTTTAGTTTGGGACTAGAGCTGGGCCATATTAGGGCTGTCAAAATTGCTCAAAAATGACATTCGAATATTCCCTATAAAAAAACACAGATATTTGAATATATTATATAATATAATAATAATATATAATAATTTGAATATCTGGTTGCGCATTAAACACCAAGAAGCTATATTACGGCTGCGGACGTTTTTTTTCACGTCAAATGTACGCACTCTAGTTTACACAGTCACAGTGTGCGTTGCATCTTTAATGTGTCATATAATAATGAATGTGTCATATAATAATGTATAAGACGACGACGTTGCAACTCACTGTTAGCACAACTTTAGCTGTTGTTAGCAACTTTAGCTGCTGTTTAGCATAACATTAGCAAATATCTTACCTTCATAGTTCTTTTTTTCCAACTTCTTTTCCTCTGGCTTTTGCCTCGGAGCTTCAGAATGAAGGGAAAAAGTCCATCAAAAGCATTTCTTATCCACAGTGTTGTCATCGTGTCCCAGATTGTTGCTTTCATTATGCGTAGTAGCCAATACTGTCAGGGTAATGTGAACTGTCGTTCGTAATACTTCAAGCCGTGTCCCCTAGGGCTGTCACTAACGATTATTTAGGTAATCGATTAATCGGCCGATTATTTTTACGATTAATCGATTAATCGGTTGTGTAATTGTTAAAAGCTTTTTGCACATAAAGTAACACCGTAGGCAAAAATTCTTCAGTCTTCATCTGTACTCTGTAGTACTACAGAGTACAGATGAAGACTGAAGAATTTTTGCCTACGATGGACAACTCCTGTACGACTGAGAACCTACACAAACTAAAGTAACACCGTTTGAGGACGTCTTGATGGAGTGAAGTTAAAGCTAATGTTTGTAGGATGCTCTTTGTACAAGTTCCACATGT
>OMNZ01059314.1:0-18370 GCA_900303255.1 Lesueurigobius sanzi | reverse complement strand
AATAAATCGGTTTTATATAGCGCTTTTTTGGACACTCAAAGACGCTTTACATGGCATTATTCTTTCACTCCACACTTGGTGGTGATAAGCTACTATTGTAGCCACAGCTGCCCAGGGGTAGACTGACATATTCTTATATATTTTTTGTCTTGTACTCATGAATTTTGTGGTGTTAATCTTCAATATTTAGTCTAATATATTGAGCTTTAAACCCCACAAAAAGGTCAAATGAAATGTTAAAACAAAGGTGTATTCAAAGACTAAACATCTAAAGAAACATATACAAGGTTTATACAGGTAGCTGCAAGTCAAATTTAATGCTTTTAATGGCCAAATACTACATTTTTGATGCTATAAACATAAAACATAAAATCAGTACATATCTAATATTAATTTCCATATTCAATAGATAATTGGATAGAATGGACAACTTTTGACCTGAAATACAGTATGATTTATGCCAAAACTCCAGTCTAGACCCAAATCTTTGATAAACTTTTAAATGATATTTAAGGCCTTATTTCTGACTTTTAATGCTTTTTAATGCCCCGCGGAAACCCTGCTATATTAAAAAAAACTCTGGAAATCACGTTTGTACCCAATAAAAATATTTAAAAGTAAATTGAATAACAGAGATTAATTAACTAACCAGCCCGGCATTGCATACAAAAGGTTTTCAAATGTTAAAACCATTATCGAAGATTCACAGTTAAAGTTGGTGATAAAGCCAATCCCCCAGTGTGTTATCTCGGTTTCATTTATGGGACAGAGTCAGTACCTTTTAAATGTCAAATATATTATGACGAGGTTTGTTTTTCTTTTACCTTGTGCTTGACTGGCGCACTGTCTTGAACTTTGATCTCTTTCAACGCAGGTGTGCTCGCCGGCTGATGGCTATCAGCGGGGTTCAGGGGCTTCACTGGATGTGGCCTGTAAGAATAAACAAACTAAGAATAAAAATTGCAAAAGCTAGGCATGCACAAAAGCAGAAGTATAGAATAGGCCAGTTTCATTAGAGTTTTAACATCCAAATGAATGAAATATTTGGTGCTGGATGTTTGATGTGCATGATTTTTGAGTCCTCGAACCACTAGCCACAATCACAACTGCCAAGAAAGATGCCACAAAAGCCCCAAACAATCCCAACACCTCATTCATCTGCCCAGAAATGGATGCCATCAATACAAATGGTCTCACCTGCGTTGGGACAAAGCTAGCCCCCCTCCACTGCTATTCTGCGCACTGACCGGCTGAACCTCAGAAGGTGATACCCATGCCCGTATCGGAGACTTGCCTCCCGTCAAACCACCAGCCATCGGTTCCTCCAAAACTACAGGGAGAGGCTCAGGAGTCAATCTGTCAGGTCTAAATGGGTCTTCTTCTGGGTAACTTTGGGTCTTTGCAGGACTCCCGTGTTCCTTTGGTTGCGAGCCATTGACATTCGAAACAAAGGAGGCATCGCTCGTTGTATCAGAACTAAAAATCTTATCAAGATCTTCAGCTGTCATTCCTTGTTCGTCGGGTTTTTTCTCATTGTTGTCAGTAAAAAGGTCTACATCCCGAAACTGTTGCATCATTGCATATGGGTCGTTAGCAAGGAGATGACTGTTGGGGAAGGGGTCAAATTCACTTTCAGGAGCGCTTCTTGTATTAATATTATAATCTGTTTCATTGTTCTCTGATATCAAGACAGAGTTCCTGCTATTAGGCTTTTGTCTTGGTTTGGCTGTAGGTGCTTCTCCGTTTATGGTTGTTTGAGAAATTCGTACGCTTCCTTGTGGAGATCTATCCGTTTCCATTTGACTTTTTGGTCTGGGCGTCTGTACGGTAGATGAGGGGTGCAACACTTTCCGGAATGACCCCGAATCTCCACTCGTCCGGTCAGAAGTCACTGGTTTCTGGACCGGATCAGAACCCACAATAGACATGCAATTCTGGCTTAAGTTCTTGTTTGCTCTTTGACTAGTTTCAGCGGGTACTTTATACTGAAGTGGCGCCACTTGTTTGGGGGGATCTGGGGCTGCAACACTTTTGGAAGACACTGGTTTAGGTGCTTGCGTGTGCTTTTGATACTGCAGCACAGGGGTAGGGCTATCGTTTCGATCGTGGAGAGGTGGTCTGTGATGCTCCGCCGGTCCGTCTACGCTCATCTCTTTGCCAGTCAACTGGATTTTGTCATCCCGATGTTTTTGATTGACTTCGGCGACCAGATGGTCCCATCGCGTCTGGCCCTGGACGCCGTGTCTCTTCTGGGGGAACAGCGTTTCATAGTCGGGGAGGGGTAGAGACATCCTCGGGGTCTGCAGTTGAGCCTCTGGTTCGACATAAGCTGGGTTGAGTAGCTCCCTGCCTCCTCCGCTGTGTGTGCCATTGGTGTGGTAAGATGGCGGGACTGGGGCTCTTCTCTTTTTATCAGCCATATTTTCGGAATAGTCCACTAAGGATGAAACCTCTTCGACGTTGCCACCAGAAGAATCAGTCTGGTCTTTGCTTTGAGGGGCAAGTGAGAAATGTAGATCTTCAAAGCTGTCCAAAGCTTCAGATGGGACAACAGGAGAGGGGGGAGAGTCAGGGGTGAAAGGGGAGGGATTCTGAGAACAGGGGGTTTGACATTCAGTGGGTTCAGACTTCAGAGTTTCAGCCGATCTGCCAAGGAGTGAAAACAAAGGCCTAAAGATAAGTGTGACCAACAACACGTGTATATCAATGCACTGTTAAGCCCATCACCACATTTTTAGAGGTTTCCACAACAACAAAATATGACAACTGATTTATAAATAGCTATGACCATGAGTGTCTGAAAACTAAAGAACAACGACCTAAGCCAGCTAATGGCATGTTACACAATATCAAGAAAGAGAGAGACGGTCTAGTAGAACAACTTAACGACCACACGTCTAAACAAAGCCTAATACAAGATGATTTTTTGTTATGCGAAAGCTTCTTACCATTTAGAGTCCAAACATTTCAAAAAACTGCAAAAACAAGCACCTGCTGCAGTGCCGACGGATCACACTGAGCTAATGTCCCTGCGTATGTTCAGCCTTCAACCTGTTTTGCTACATGGTCCTAACAAAAGTCACACCCCACATCTACTTAGCATAGGCACCAAACCAGTCCAGCAGGAATCGCAGCCACTGGCAGGAATTCAGTTTTGGTAATTCAAGACTTCTGTAATGCATGCAAATGACGGGGGATCATAAATATCAATTTCAACATACAGCATTTGGTATGAGAAAAAACATGATCATAATACTGTATACACTACTCACAAATGATCCCAAAAAATGTATAAAAGCAATACGCGCAGTCGCACACGGATATTCAAAAGCGGTTTCTGAATAGTTTCAGGTTCCTCATTTTAACAAAAAATGCAGCTCAACTTAATTAGTAGTAGAATTAATTTTTGCACATAATAAAAGGCTATGGCTGAGTTTCTGTCACATTACTTTTCCCTGTTAGGAGCAACATTTTGAGGACTGGCCTTTCAAAAGATGGAATAATTAGTTTTAAATTCTTATCTTATTTCATCACATTGTACCCATGAATAGGCAGTAGCTGACAATTAAGTCAATGTCTCAGTGCAAAGAAAATGCTAAACAAGGCTTGACAATATGAAATCAGAATATTCATGAAAGATTGTCTACTGCCATCTAATTGTTCTTTATAAATACATAATTTTAAATGATTAGATTATTAGAAGGTTTGGGTATGTTTCATGTCAGAGGTGGTATGTGTGATGAGGTGGTATGCTCTTTCCGTGTTTGTTATGCCCATAGCTTTTTGTATTATTGACAGTCAATGTGTGGGTCTACCTGGGTTTGACTTTGGCCGTTCGGTTGAGGAAGACCATGGCGGAGGAGATGGGAGGATGGATCTTTGGGTTGGACTCAGTGGGACTTTGGTTTATGCTCTGTGGGGTGTCAGGGCTCAGGGAGATCTCCTCAAAGGGGTTGGTGGACTGCTGTAGAACTGGTGCGTCTTGATTCATGGTGTGGCTCTGAAAAGCAGGTGCGGGCGGCTCCTCTTTGACCTCCGGGGCCGCCACCTCATCCTTCTTCTCTTCTTTCTTGCGGATCATCCCAAACAGGGAGGTCAGCCGGTCGCTCATGGAGGCTTCCTCCTGTTTCTTCTGCTCCTCTGCCTGTTTCAGCTGCTGCTGTCTCTGCTCCTCCTCGGCTGCCTCTTGCCTCCTTTGCTCATCCTCTTGCCTCTTCCTCATTTCCTCTTCCTCCCTCTGCTTTCTTCTCCTGGCCTCATCTTCTTGGAGCCGTCTCTTTCTCTCCAGTTCCTCTTGGAGGCGCCGTTCCTCTTCTTGCTGTAGTCTCAAGACTTCTGCTCTCCTTCTCTCTTCCTCCTCTTGCCTCTTGGCCTCTGCAGTTCTCCACTGCTCCTCTTGAAGGCGCTGTTGCTCTAATACAGCCCTATCAGTAGGCTGGCTGTTTGAAGGCGCACTAACAATAAATGCTGGGACATCTACTGGAACATCAAAGGGTTGTTTTCGGATATCTTCCACAGAGCCGTGTCCTGAGCTGTTCAGGCTCATAGTAGAGCCACTCTTTGCCTCAGCCTCTTCTGCATAAACATGGTTGCCATTGATGCACAAGCTATTCAAATCATTTTGCTTGGAACGGCCCAGTAATGAGAAAGGCCCTTGGGAAACTCTACTGTCGGAGCTGCCGGTCCGCTTGTGGCCCAGGAATTTGAATTTCTTCTTAACTGTGAAAGGTAGAGAGAGAAGCATGACGTGAGTGTTTACATGTTAAACAATAGCAGGTCAGAAGGCCTCAAACTGTGGTACATGATACAGGTTACACTGATGGTATCTAGACGTCTTCTCGGATCATTAAGTCCACTTTTAGTTAAGCATATTTTACAACTACTGATGGCTTTAGATCCTAGAATGTGACATCTAAACTCCTAGAAGTGAGAGAACAGTTCTCCCTAGTTTCCCTCAGTTCTTGATGCCTTTTTCATAGAACATAGATGTTTAGATATTTTTCATGCTGTTTGTTTTGTTTGCCATGGCAATTGTCCTAATTTACATTAGAATTACATAAGCTTGCTTTTTCTTTCTAGCATGTAATTCTGTTTGGAGGTTGACTTGTAGTGTTTTCGCTGCTTATGCCGCGTTCATGTTGACCTCGGGAACTGGGGAAAACGTTTTTCCCAGTTGGAAAATGCACATGAACGCTCACTCAACTGGGGTCAAAACAAGCTACCCGACTTCCCCACCTGACGATGAAATCAGCTGATTCGTTAATTTTTCGTTAAATGTGAGCTTCTTGGTTAAACACTGCTACATTTACAGGTTTACTGTGAGCCTTTGTTGTCTGCCAAAATTCATGCTAGCAAAAAGAAAATGTATGTGATTCTTTATAAAACAAACAAACCAAATGTAATTGAGGAAAGACAGTTTTTATCTGGTGAAATCAAAATCCCCACTTTCCGACATAGAAAGCACATGGACACAAACCAACTGGGAATAACGGACTTTCATCTGGGGAAAACGAGTTCCCCAGTTCACATGAATGCGGCATTAACATCATCAGTGACATCAGCTGGAGGCAGGAAGTGAGCAAGAGAAATAAAATTAAACTAAAACTAGCGATTATAAGTGTAAAACTACAACTAAAAAATGTCATCCTGTTGTGGCTTAAGCTGCAAGAACAAGAGGAATGACATTTGAGATGATAAAATAAGGTTTTTATCTGATATTTCCAACTACAGTTAGACATTTGTTTATCGTTACTATGACAACAGCCACAATGGGGATGATGATGATGATGATAGATGGGGATCGAGCTTACCGCCTCCAGCTAAGCCTGGAATGTTTACAAACAATGGAAGGGTCAATATGATTTGGAGAATCTGTGTACTTTGGTCAACGGTGTTTCATAAATAAAGCTGGAGTTGGATTGAACTTATGGACTGATTCCAAGGAATTTTCCATTTCCAAACGAAATGTCCACAAATGTTGAACCTAATTAGTGACCAGGCCCTTGAGCGCGTAACCTACTACAACAATACTCAGCAGTAAGAATTTGAACCATTAAATACACAGCCTGTTGATATGTCGTCCATCAGATTCTTCACTCTTAACTGATTTAGTTTGACTTTTGTTTGACATCTGCCTCATTACTGATTTTCAAGCCGTTTCTTGTTTCATCAACAATTCTTGCTGATATTTTAATGTTGGGTGGTACAAATTCACATTGACTGAAATGGACTGTAATGGTCACAGATAGATGTTTATTTAATTTCAGATGTAGTTTTGGTTTGGGTTTATTTCTACTTATGCATAGTGTGTTCATAAAAAGACTTGGTTTAGTGAGTTACTCCTGGTAGATCAACAACGGTGGTTTGAAAGCCAAACATTTTGTTGGAGTGAATCGTTGGTGAACCATTGCTTTAGTTTAAATATTAACTCACCATCAGGAGAGTCAACATTAAGCCCGGATGACCTGCTGCTGCTGAGGGACGAATTCTTCTCTGGCAGCGTGCCCAGCGTGGACATGGACTGAGAAACGTTACGCTGCAGGTTTGATTTCGGAGCAAATAGGGTTTTGAACTTGGATTTCTTTTTCACTCCCGGAGACTGACTGAGGGAGACAGAGTCACCCTCGCCTTCGCTGTCGGTGAGGACCTGGCTGACAGAGGGCACAATTGCAGACGCCGAATCAGAGAAACTATCTTTCTTCTTCCCGCGCACTTTGTCCTTGATTTTGGAGATGCGGGAGCGAGGCTTGTCTTGCATGGAAAGGTCAAACATGCTCGCCGATAAATTGTTTCTCATGAACTGGATGTCGAGCAGCACCTCCCCTCGCGCTTTGTCCGCCTTCCCGGCTTTGTCCACAAGTTTGAACCAACTGTTGATGACAGAAAGAATGAGTCAGATGTTTTTGACAGACGCAGTGTCTCTCAACAGATAACGTTACAGTGAAAAGCTGTTTCAAAGCATTGTAAAAACTAAAGAGTCCATATTCTACTAAACTGTCTGTTTTGAATAAGAGCTCCAGTAAAACATGTAGTTGTGTTACTTTTTATCCATGCATCGTTTCCTCAATATTCAGTTTGTCTCCTTCTCAAGAGGTCAAAAAGATGGACCCCGAATCCAGATAGCGTCAATGGTCTGGTTGATTATTTAACTTTTTAAAAATTATTATCGTGTTTATTTCAAACAAACAATCAAACAACAAGTTTGGGTTGATAAGCCCACTCACAATACACAAAGGTCCAAACATTTAGTTTGAAAAGGGACAGGAGGAAGCGAAAGCTTATCAGGCCCTGCCCCAAAACATCATCATCTACAAACTTGAATTCAGACCATCAAGAATAAATCATACTTACAATGTTTTACATTTATAACAATAACCAACAACATTTCAGTTACTAATAAATACCTATTTTATGTTCTCATTATAACCTTGTACAAGTTAATTTTTGAACATATTTTTGAATGGTTTAACATTTACACATTCTTTTAATCTTTTATTCGGTCCATTCCATAATTTCACACCACAAACTGTTATACACGTACTCTTTCTTGTGGTTCTTACTTTTGGATACATGAAATTAAATTGTCCTCTTAAATAATATACCCCCTCTCTTTCTTTGAACAGTTTTTGTAGATTTCCAGGAAGTACTTTTAGTTTCCCTTTAAAAGTAACGTAAATTTGACCAAATCCAGCTTCAAAATATAACTTTTAATAAATAAAGGGATTGTGTGCTCTCTAAAGGCAATTTTGTGCCCTATTCTTAGTGCCGTTTTTGTAAAATAAATAGAGGTAATATTTATTTAACTTCTAGTACAAAACTGAAACCTTATTGGAGCAACCATGCGTTAATGTTAAGTTCTGCATCGGTCACAAAAGCTCATCACTTGTGTTATGTTATAGGCATGTTACGTGGCATTTGGGTGAGATGTTAAGCGTGGAATAAGTGCGCAGACGTGCAGTTGTACCCTGCTGTCTGTGTTACTGAGAGTTCCTGCAATAAAACTACTTGTGGAAGGCCAGCTCTCATTTTTTACCTGCACCCAGACGCTGCAATATGTTTTGAGCTGTGTTTACTTTGTATTGCTTCACTCACCATGTGCTGACATGTATCAAATCCAAATGCTTTGTACGCTCAGAAATTAGGACTACAGTACTATGATTTTCCCCACACATAATCAGTAAAAGGCTGGATAAAGCTTTAGTGCCCCCCATAGTCTAATTTTCTCCACCATAGTCTAAAAACAAGCTATAGCATTTGGAATGGAAATTACAATTCTTCTTGTCTGAACATAAACACACAACATTAACTAATACGAGTAGTACAATGTTACATTTTTACTGCAAAATACCTATATGATTTCTTTCTACTAATTATTCTATTCCCAAATCTTTGTTTTGTTTTGTGTTTTTTGAAGATCACCTGTACCACCATCATCTCTTTCAAATTTGTGGGAAACACAGAGTTAATGTAACCTTTACCACACAATAGTTTTAACTGTAGTTCCTGTATAGTCTAGTTGTGTGTTAATTTTTGTATACAAAAAAAAAGCAGGGCTTGGCTAATAAGCATTGCACCATTTTAAGCCGGAAAAGCACTCGGAGACAACCTTGACCTTGACTTCAAACAATACGACTTAAATAAAAAAGTTATTGCATGTACCTAAATTCATGATGCTTCATGATGTCCTTCGGAGTCTATATTGGGTTAATCACTTTCTATTTTATGCTCAGGTACCATGGCCTTGTCCAATAATTGAAAGTTTGTTTTTTAAAATATTAAAAGCCAGAGCGTTTAGGATGTTGAAAGGTCCTTACTGTGTACAGTGTGTTCTAGTTCGCACCAACACAGGACAATGCCTGCTTTGTTGAGTGCCCGCCTCTGTTACAGGATCAACACGTCTGTGTACAGGAGTGTTTTCTAAAGCTCACTTTTAAAATTAAACCCAGACGCAAGTAATTACCTCGAAACACACTGACGAAGTGGCTGAAAGAAACGCCCAGCTATTAAACCGTTACACCCTTTATGACACATATATCGTCATGATGGGAAAAGAAGGACCTTTCACTTTTTCTGATTTTCACAACACAGAATTACATTCCACAATAGAAGGCTCAAATATTGTTTTTGTAATTTTTTTGGTAGCAGTTACATTCGAAGTTGAATATCTGAAACATTTACATTTATTTCACTTAGTAGTAATTAGGGCTGCCACTAACGATGATTTAGGTAATCGATTAATCGGTTGGCGGCAAAAGGTGCATGGAAAGTGTACTTTTTAAAAACTTTTTCCCACAGTTTGAGGACGTGTTGATTGAGTAAACTTAAAGGTAATGTGTGTAGGATGCTCTTTGTACAAGTTTCATGTGTCAATCCTCATTTGAAAGCTAAGAACCTCTAAAATTCAGTCTGGGATTGTGAAAGTGAGAGAGCGAGAGGGTCCTTATTCTGGTCTGAGACTTATCTCATGTTTGGAACAATCAGAGCTAAAATATTTGCAAAAGAAATTCTATAACCAATGCCTTTAGACGCAGTGTTTCTCAAACTTTTTCACACCAAGGACCACTTTCTGCTCCAAAAATGTTTTGAGGACCACCTAACCCACTAAGTCGCCCTAACACAGGCCAAGCCAAAATATTGGGATAGGAATTAAATGATATTATGATCATTATCATGATTATGCTTTGGATTTAGGCCTACATTAAATGGACCTGATTCCAAATGCAAAACCTGACAATGTCAATAAAAATGCATTGATTAATAACTAATAATAATAATACAAACAAACAAACATTATGCTGCTTTTAGGTTGTTTCTGTTGTGCTTTATTTTAATAAAGCCGTCTGTTCAATCAAAGACCAAATAAGCAGTGGACCTGTGACTGATGGAGCCGCCGCTCAAGACTAAGTGCTGAACCAAGAAAACATATTTCTACATCTTTGTAGGGCAAAATTGGGTAGATTTTATTGAAATTAAGTCTAAAAATCTATGAATTGCAAGTGAAAATTTGAAGAGCATAGGCACTTACAGCAATTTTATTCTTGACATTTTCTTGCGGATCACCAGGAGACGCTGGCGGACCACAGTTTGAGAAGCTCTGCTTGAGAGACAACAGTTTTTGATGCAATTCTTCTATTGTTCTTATATTGGTCTGTATATCCAAGAAATGATTAATTACTAAAATAGTTTTTAATAATCAATTAGTTGATGATTAACTGATTAACTTAGGGATGTTCATTGTGTCTACTGATTAAACAGTCTTGTGAGTTTCTTTTATTCAGACACTAGGATTACAAATGTTGTTTCTTTACCTTGACACTAGGATTAGTGTCTGATTAATCGATTAGTTGTTTCAGCCCTAGTAAAAATCCTGATTAAGCAACTTGAATTTTATTTCCAAACTACTAAAACATTGAACTTTCTTTAAGATAACCATTACAAGCAACTATCAATACAAACTAATGATGTCCTATGGTGATGAGCCAGACAGCAAAAGCACATAAACAACGCTTGATGAATGATCTTCAGTAAACAGCATAATTAAATATACAGAGTGGTGCTCTTACTCGGCCAGTTCGACAAGTTCCTCCCTTCACTTCTCTTTCCACAACGAATTATTAACAAGCTCCTGACAACATTGTTTTAGTCCAACTGCAGACATTAAACAGATATAGCAACTGTGGGCTTCTCATGTATTCAGGCTCCTAAGCAGACTTGGAAATAAGGGTCGACTGATATGAGTTTTCAAAGGATGACTAAAGTACAAATACAAGCACAAGTAGTTATTATAATTGTGTTTTTGTAAAGATTTTAAGCTTTAAAATGCGTCATCTCTGGACTACAGTGATGTGCAAATGTATCGGGAGGAAACAATACAAACTGCCTTTCCCATAATCTGATATCGACAAACTATATGACATCTCATTGTTGTGTGACCTGCACTAATGGAAACAACTGGTCCTAGGCTCATACAGCGAGCTATATCAAAATGCCAAAGTCTATTGTGTCCCGGACCATGACAACACACAGCTCCTTTTCAGTAGGAAAACAAAGTCCTCAATGTCACGCCCTCGAAAGGCACGGCTGGGAAATCCAATAGTAACCCAATACGGCATGCTCCTCGGCCCAAGCAGCAACATCCGATACCTGCATCTGCAATGAGGGCTGCGAGGGGAGAGAAGAGGCAAAGGGAGTAGAAGGAGAACGGCCTGCCTGGAGAAGTGCCCTTTGTCTTATGATTGTAAAAGCGCGCAAAGCAAACACAAGATAACACTCAAGATAGAGTCATGGGATGAGGTCATTTCAAAATGTAGGGCTGTCCTTTTGATAATAGTTAAAGAGTGACAGCAGCTAACCATGTCCGTTTCAAGCCTTTATTATTTCTGGCTAATCCGCTTATGTAAAAGGGTGTATGTTTTGGTTATAGCTCTACCTGTGTCACACCCAGCCAGCACGTCAGATCACACACGTCAACTGAGTGGCAATTGGGCTGTTTGGGTGTGAGCAGGTGTATTTTAGCTACTAAATGAGTGAAAGGAATTTGCTACGTAATGCAATAATTTCCTGGTGGCTTGTTGTCAACGTCGGAGTCAAAAGGTGCTGCATAGAAAAGCAACAATGACTAAACATCAAGATGCAGACTACAAGTTCTCGGTCAGTAAAAATAATAATAGACATTTGATCAACATTTGTTTCTGATTCTTATACAATTATTAACAGTAGACTCTTAGTGCCATGACATATAGTACTAAAACAGTAGTAGGCTAATCAATGAGAACTATTTCTATTTATACAATGAACTGCTATGTTCTGTAGAAGTATAAATTGTGATACTTTTATTGAGAATGAACCCCAGAAAGTAAATAGTCTCTACTTTGGTAAAGACGAATTGGTGATCCTTAAAAGAATAAATAACTATTTCAATTATTTTTTTGAGTTGGTGGTTTTTAAATCATCCCAAAGGCCACTTGGCCAGTCATCATCTGTCACTTGATGTTGATTATTATTTAGACCATTTCTAAATACAATGTCTCATCATTTCCAATACAGAAGTAGAGTTTCCTCTGCATTTCACACTCAAACATCACGATGAGAAAACTTACTCTGTCCTTTTGCGGGCCTTGTTGTCGTGCAGCTCGAGCAAATTGATTACAGCTTGTCCCAGTAACTTGTCAAGTCCCACTTGGGCCCGATGCATCACAATGATGTGTAGTGTGCAGCGCTCAGCGTTTCCCGGGTGGAAAAGTGGCAGGTCAAACGCGGCTTCTTCCTTCCACACCGGGGCGACGCATTTCTCTGCCACGGTCGTAGAAAACTTGTCTTTCGCCACTTGAATGATGGCATAGGCGTCATTTGTGCCATTTTTCCCTTTGACGCGCAGATCTTTAGCTTGGTGCACCGTTACGCGCACACTCGTCGGGTACCACTGCTGACTCTGGTCGACCAGGGACATCTCCAAAGTCTGTCAAGAAAGTAAATCAAAAAATAAACTAACTCTGCGGCGAAGTAGCTGGGAACGTCGGTACGCTGGCTAACTTTTCCTGGCCCTCACCCTTCCCTTCACCGTCCTTACCTAGTTTCAGGAAGCGCAGGTCGGTGTCGTAATACTGCTCCCTCCGCCTGGTAACGCGCCGCTAAACACTACAAAAGTTATAATATTTAAGGCTCACTATTAACCAAAGTGGCACAAACACCACACGGAAGGGACTAGTGCCTTAAAAAACACTGCTGTGTTGTTTTCCTCCTTGTACTGCGGACTTCCCTGATGTTAAAAAGTTTCCTCCCATACTCTATATCCACGAACCTAATTGGATCATAGTGTGGACAGGGGCCCCCTTTGGTTGGATATTTAACCAAAAGGGTGGGACTTTGCGCACCGTTACACAGCACAGCAGTACACATAATCAGAGGCTCTTGGGGGGGAAATAGAAGAATACCCTCAATTTATTAAGTTACTTACAAAACTCATTCTTGTTTGTTTGATTTTATTCAGTTGTTTATATTTAGTAAAAATATGGACATTTTCAAATATAGGACTGTCAAAACGAACCACCAAAAAATAGGATATAATCTTGTTTTAGGCCGTAAATTGTGCGTGAGTAGAACCTTACTTGATTTAGGGTTTGTGTTTGTTCCTGTTGCAGTAATTATTTAATACAATGATCAAGGGAAATCTCCATGGAACGGTATGAGCTAGTCAGTACATCAAAATGACACTTGTAGTGAAAAAGTTTGGGTTCTTGTGTGCCTCTTAAATGATTACATCCTTATCTTATCTGACCTTTGATACAGAGTATCCTTCAGGTACTTGAACAAATGCATAAACAAGTGGACATAAATTAAGATACTTTTGATAACGCTGATTGCAATATTTCTTGTTTTATCATGTTGGAGGAGCTTGGAGCATACAGAAACAGCTTGTGCATTGAGATTTTGCATACAGACATGGATCCTCTTGGCACTATATGTGCCTATATGCATACACACAGTAAACAGTACACACAAACAATACATAGACACAAGGAAGTGCTTAAACATACAATTGTCCACAGAGTATATGTAGCTGGATTTTTGAAATGGCCTGCTGCTCCATTCCATGTTTTGATATGCATGAAACAATCAAAACATTAAAGCTTCATTATCAACATCAAATGTTGATCTGAAAATGACACCTTACTTAAAACAAATACATGAGTTTTATTTAAAATAAACATCTCCTTTTTAATTACAATTTACATATGAAAAGTACCAGTTTATGGTCTTATTTGCATGTTTTTATATCATAAATTAATCTTGTAATTCACATCTGAACACATTTGGACCCAATCATTTGAAACTAGTAGTGTCTTGCATAGATCAGACATATTACACTGTAGTTTCACTTTTCCACAGACCACTTTTCATTCCTGAGGAGCTGTGGGAGCGCTCTGTGCCACTCATGTCTTGCTCTAGCTCTAGCACTGAGTTTTTCAGGGTGCCATTGGCAGCCCCAGGTACTGTGGTGGTGGTGATGCAGTTCAAGGGGTAGGAGCAGCGTTTACCATCTCTCTCTGCAGCCGCTGCCAGTTTGACATTGTCCCGGCTGGCACAGCGTCTCTGGTTGCTGTGTGTGGCGCGGCTGGCTGCTGAGGGGGGCAGAGGAAACGGTTTGCGGCTCCCACTGCTTCCCCCGTCACTTCCCTCTGAGAAACTAGTTGGCACAGAGTCATGGCGCTTCCCATTGGTCAGGGGGCAGGCCTGGCTCTCCGTCAGACTGTGGTGGATGCTGCCATTTTCACTAGTGGCCTGTTTATGGACCACATGTGATGAATTTAGATGGTCCAAACCTGTGGGCCCTAATGCCCCAAGGCTGCCCCCAGCAGCTGCAGTCCTGAGGGCTTTGTGACGATAGTGTGCCCTGCCCTCACCACGGTGGTGGTACTGATTGTTTGCCTGTTTGGTTCTACTGGTGATCTTTCTCCTCTGAGGATGCACCGGGACAGAGGTAATGCATGGGGGAACATTGTTTGCTGGTTTGTTTATATTGTCAGTACTGGCGTGAACATTCCCTACAGGACGGGTGGTGTTGTTTGTGCTGTCCTGTGCCACCTGCAGCAGGTTGGTGAGTTTACAGGTCCCAGGGCCAACACTGCTGATGCCACTGGGAGTGGAGGAGGAGCGTGCAGAGGAAGAGTTGTGAGAGTCAACAGGTGGATGACAGTTAATGAAAAGTTGAGATCCCTGCTCTGAGGTGTGCACTCCACTCCCAGTGGTGCAGGTGTGAGTGTATGCAGGGTGGTGGTGTGGGTGCTGAGAGCCAGGACAACATGCCTGCCATGAAACCTGGACGTCCTGACGACGAAAGCAGTGGTGCACCATGAGCAACACACCCAGAACCGTGGCAGCGACACCGTACAGACAGCTGAACAGCAGCCCAGTGTTTCCTGTAAACCACACGGCCATAGCCCCACAACACCACAGCAACACAAACAGGAAGTGGGTGGCTACCAGCACAGTAAACTGTGTCTTCAGCGAGTACTGGTCTTCTACAGCAGGAGTTATGGGACCAACCACTGAGTCTGTGGAGAGGAGGCTGGTACTTCCCGCTAACGCAGGCTGGCTCTCAGTCACTGGGGAGGACAGGGTGGTTCCTGTGCATTCTTTGGCTACATGTCGCCTCAGGCGAAAAACTGTGCACAGGAAGTACACCCAGGTCACAAAGACCACTAGGCTCGCCGGGACAAAGAATGAGCCCAAACTGGGGCGCCAAAGGAGCCAGCAGCTGCAAAAGATGGAGCAGAAGTCGAGAGGGTTAGTGTTGAACAAGGACATCTCTGTATATTCAATATCATAAAACTGTCACTGACATCAACCAAAAACCCAAACCAATTCATGGCCCAAGTAAATCAAGGACAGCACTCACTAAGGGCTATTGTCTCCATAGTTGTGGACATTGACTGCTGCAGTGATCCCACAAATGATAAGAGGAACTCCACCAGCAATTAAATAAAACCTGGAGAGTCAGAAAAAGAGCATGAGATTTGTGTTGCATGGAATAATACAAGACAAGCAATTTCACATGACACTCTTTGTTGTCACCAGTGACTTGTATCATTATCTGCGGCTCAGTGGGTTGGTGACCAAGATGGCTTAATGGCCTGACCCCTTACAGCCAGCTGCTGATTTTGCACAAAGAGCAGAAATTGGGAAACATCTGAAGAGATTACACCCCCACAGTCAAGTCAGACATAGATTTATTACTGGCCCGGTCCGATTCTGCAGAGTTACTCATTCTTCTTTTCTCCCACACAAAAATCTCCTGTTTTGAAAGCTTTTATTGCTAGCAGTATGCCATTGTACCCCCTTTCTTACTGACCTTTCCAGCTGATGTTAATGCAGAGAATGTGTGGCCATGAGCCCTTGTGTGTTTACAACAAACAGCCCCATTTTGAATAGGAACTATAGGAGAAGGTGAGAAGCATTGACCTGAGCATTGGGCGCTGAGTGGGAGGAGCTGCAGCCTCTGCGTCCTGGTGCTGCGGCAGTCTCCACAGAGTCTCTTTGTAAATGACCCGGGCACTGACTCCGATCCACAGCAGGGTTGACAGTGATGAGTAATGTAAGGCGATGCCAACCTGCACACATGGGACATACGGTTGGTACAGTGTGATACTACATGCTGTGTTATGTAACTTAATACTTACAGCTTGACACACCACTGGGTAGCTCGTCAAACCAATCCCTCCTGCATAGATGGCTGTGGTCATAGCAATGTGGAAGCAGGTGTTCAGCAATGTGTGCCAGCTTTTTCTTGATATGTGAATAGAGCTATTTATTAAAGACAAAAAAGAGATTTTGTTTTAGAAAAACATCTATAAAATAAAAAGGAAGAACTTGGTTTAGGGTTATGGTTAGACATGTGTTTATTGAACTCATACCTGTGGTGAAGTATGTGTGTGATTATGATTGTAAATAAGCAAAGGAGGAGGACTGCAGTACATGCATAGACCACAGGATGGAGCACTGTCACAGATATTGATGAAGAATTGGGGAAGTCAGGAACCTCCTGGAAGAAAATACACAAAAGTTTCCATTTCTGATTTCAATTTGTTAGCCCAAAGAAGTTGTATGTTAAACCTTCCTTGTTGACAGACAGAATTCCTTTACCTGCAACACTGCATAGTTGCTGAGTATTGAGCATCGCATGGTGGAAGTGCTGCTGTCAGTTTGGACCAGTTGGCAGCCCTCCTGACTCCAACCCCCCTGTCTCTCCGGCGCCCTCCGACTCCAGTGAGCCGCCGTTGCTTCCGTGCCAGGGGACAAGTGGCGCAGTGACACCCTGACGGCCTCCGAGTGGTTCCACACTTTGCATCCATCTGTCGTGGACACAAATAAAGCTGTCAGTGTGCTCGTTTGTCATCATTCGTTGCAGTTCTTCCATACAGGCTAAAAAATGAACTCACCAAGCCCGACAAAGACGACCGGCGTGTTGACGATGCGTCTGCGTGAATGCTCGCCACTGCTGCTCGAGTTCCCAGTCACCGGGAAAAAGCTGCCCGTCCTGAAGGCTATGAACTGAAGCTTACAATCGTCTGGTGCGTCGGGAGGAAAGAGGGTTGGAGGGAGTGTGACTGAGGCCATCGCCACGGAGTTCTAGGCAAAACAAAGAAACATGAAACGGGATGCTTTGTAATCCATTATAAACAGAATACGACGGTGAGTGATATTACCTTCAGTGGGAAATTGTTCAAGGATGTGTTGTGAGCACCAGTGATGCATCTGAAACGCAGCTCATTCTCGTGGGAGCTTTCAGTTGTCTCCATTCCCGGACTCCCCACCGAAACCTCACGGCGCTGATACACAATGCAGGTGATCCCAGTGAAATGAGCAGGTCGCACCAGGTGAGCCTCCATCACTATGTTTCTGGACCCCTGTGGCACACAGACCAAAGGAATACATTTCTGAGTCTCTTGTGTGGTCTTGCTGTGGTGGAAGAAGTACTCGATATTCTTACTAAAAGTATCACATTCAATTTCTACTTAAATAAAAGTATAAAAGTATTCACTGAAAAATGTACTTTATAAGTAAAAAGTAAAAGCATTTTAGGACTAATCCAGAACTAAATCAGGTCTAAACCAGGACTAAGCCAGGTCTAAACCAGGTCTAAACTAGGACTAAATCAAGTACTAAACCGGGTCTAAACCAGGACTAAACCAGGTCTAAATCAGGTCTAAACCAGGACTAAACCAGGACTAAACCAGGACTAAACCAGGACTAAATCAGGACTAAACCAGGTCTAAACCAGGACTAAACCACATCTAAACTAGGATTAAATCAGGTCTAAACCAGGACTAAACCAGGTCTAAATCAGGACTAAACCAGATCTAAACCAGGTCTAAACTAGGACTAAACCAGGTCTAAACTAGGACTAAACCAGGTCTAAACTAGGACTACACCACGTCTAAACTAGGACTAAACAAGTAAACCAAGTCTAAACCAGACCTAAACAAGTAAACCATTAACTCAGGTCAAAAACAGGTCTAAACCAGGTCTAAACCAAGTCTAAACTAGGTCTAAACCAGGACTAAACCAGGTCTAAACCAAGTCTAAACAAGTAAACCAAGTCTAAACCAGACCTAAACAAGTAAACCATTAACTCAGGTCAAAAACAGGTCTAAACCAGGTCTAAACCAGGTCTAAACCAGGTCTAAACCAGGACTAAACCAGGTATAAACCAGGTCTAACCAAGGTCTAAACCAGGACTAAACCAGGACTAAAACAGGTCTAAACCAGGACTAAACCACATCTAAACCAGGTCTAAACCAGGTCTAAACCAGGACTAAACCAGGTCTAAACCAGGACTAAACCAGGTCTAAACCAGGACTGAACCAGGACT
>OMNZ01059306.1:0-14729 GCA_900303255.1 Lesueurigobius sanzi | reverse complement strand
CCTGCTGATAACTCCATTCATACAATTCGGCTTAGAGTTTATTTTTTTATTTTTATTTTATTTTATCTATCTAGTGCTTAAGAGATGTTTGTACAGTTTATTTACAGAGAGACGCTAAGAGACTATCTTTATTCTATTTTATTTTATTGTTGTACTATTATTACTATTACCTGTTGCTTTTGCTTCTTTGATGACACTTTTCCTGACTTTGTGCACCCCCCTGTGTTGATACTGTCCTAAGAGCTGTTGTGACAAGTAAATTTCTCCATTGTGAGATCAATAAAAAACTATCTTATCTTATCTTATCAAAGATCTGATTTTGGTCATGTCAGACTAATTGTGACTCCTCCTCATGTGTCATTTCTGGGTTTCAAAAGGAAAACAAGGAGAAGATGAAGCACAGACTGATCACATTTGTTTATTTGTAACTATCTACATTAGTGCAGTCAGTGTGTGAAATACCCGTCAATATTCGGGGGGGTCCCCATCTCTGAATTGTTGCGCAATTCCCGACCGATCGGGCCGAGATGTCATGCATCACATTCGGGTTTGGGCCGGGTCGTATTTTATTTTATTTTTTTAATTAAATGGTTATACTAAAATAAAAATAATAAATAAGCTAGCGGTATGTGTTTAGGTGCTCATGGCCAGTGTGCAATGAGAGTGCGCACTGGCCATGAGTGGAGGCGCATGCCTTGGGCTCACTCTCCCAGCTGTGTGTGTGTGACCAGTGAAGTAGACACAGTGTGGACCAGACAGCGAGTCAATACGGTGTGATATAGTCAGCTAATAAAGCCCAGTTTTCAGCAAAACGGCTTTCTTTTGATGCTGCTACCATACTTTTATACTTTTGCAAGCGTGAAGTTTAGGGAGTTAACCCTCTTGAAAGCTCATGCAGTGTACACGTGAACGTGTGCTCGCTCTGCCTTCTTATATCAATCTACCCCATCGTACACTTGACTTGGGATGCGTTCAAAGACTGGAGCTGCAAACAGCCAAAGAAAACTTGAGAGTGGAGAGTTGAGACAGAGCGGCACTGGCAACTTGAGTCCGAGGAGTTCACATTCTGTACTTTCTAGCCGTTGCGCAGCGCTGCTGCGTGCTCGTGCACTGCGTGCGCCGCTCTCACCTCTCGCACACTGCCTCTAGTCTGGCCCGGCTTCAAAACCCACAATAAACCCATCTGACCCCTGGGTCGGCCCCAGGGGTCAGATGGGTTAATCAGGGGGGTCGGACCCCCTGCACCCCCCCGTATTTTGCACACTGAGCGTAGTGTCAAGTTAATTCCTTTGTTCTTTTGGTCTGCACCTTCAAATTTGATACAGGAATGATACAGTGACAATGACAATCTTTGTGGGGCGAGAACAGTTTTGTTGTTGTTTGTTGGTTTTGTTTGTTTGTTTTTACCTTGACACACAAATGCTGTGGAACATGTTGATTCACATTGGTTGCGACAGTGGCACAAATGGTAGAGCATTTAGTAACTGGAGGGTTAACAGTTTGAATCCATACTGTCGCATTCAGCTGCAAGCCACTTCACCCATCTTGCCTCCAGTGTCTGCATACACTGGTGTATGAATGAGAGTGTGAATGGATGAGTGGTTCCTTGGTGTAAAGCACTTTGAGTGCCTAATGTAGCTAGAAAAGTGCTATATAAATGTGACCATTTACATTACCTCTTACCCATGTTCTCGCATGTGGCTGGGTAGTGTTAGTGGTTGTGTGTAGTCAGTCCTTTGGTTGAGTCCATAGTGGCCGGAGCTAAAATAGTCAGGTAATTGACTGTGTTGGTTGTTTACCAGCTTCAACCCCCGCAGCAGCTCTGGCTCGGGAATTCGCTTTTAATTCTGGCCATTAAAGTAAGAGCTTTGCTCCAGTTTTAGCCCTGACCTTTAATGTGTTCTGTTTGTTTAATTATTGTGTTGTCCAAAATGTCCCCGCACATGAGAATGTAAGGTGCCTCAACAGCCACATACTGATATTCAAGGATATTTTGTCTCTGGGTTTGGGCCAGAAGGCACTCACCCACACTACACCTGACCAATATAACGGTACCTATTGTTCTAGTCTTCATTAAGTGGCTATAAAGACCCATTCAAAGAAAATACAGTCATGTTGGGCCTATCAATAAACTGATGATTGAACATGAAAACACAAATGCTACAGGATCATTTGGAAGCTGGGATGCTAATTCTAATTATGTTCTATTTAAAATACAGTATACCTTTGATGTTTGTTGTTTTTTACTTTTATGTTCCAGCATTTTAAGTTTGTTCGAATTGAAAAAAATAAATCAAAAAAAGAATCGCTAGACGTGTATACCAGTATGAATTCATAGCTTGAAATCCCTTGATCCAGAAAGAGGGGTGTCATGGTCTGACATGTGTATGTTGTTCTGCCCTATGATCACCAGCACATTCACATGTACAGTACATGTACATGTACCTGTACTGTACATGGATGACAGATGGTGTTCTCTTTCAGAGACAATACTGTAGCAGATGCCGTCACATAACCTCAGTGACAGTGCGTGCTGACTGTAGGTCTAAAAGCTTGCCAAAGGAGCGACGATGATTGCTGGTCTTATTTGGTTATTGATTATTTGTCTCAAAGGCACCTCAAAAACGGCCTGTGTACAGTTTTCACATTTAGATCAAAGGATTATGTAAAACAGAGTGTCAACAGAGAACCGTGACCTCCAATCGACAGTTCCAAGATGGAATACTTGAAACTATCAAAAACATATGTTCTCTGTGAAATGTGTTAATACCAGAATCTACCTTTGTGACTTTATGAAGCAAAGCATAACACCCTTTAACTGCATGAATAAAGATAGTTGATGAAAAACAAGAAATAAAGTCAGTTGACAGTAAAGCCTCATAAACTGCCTCCCAGTCAGTCATAAATTCACTTTGAGCCCTACTTTCTGAGCCAGATTAGAACTATGTGTCTGGCAGTGCTACCTACTCTGATTCCTGTGTTTTGCTCACCTTTCATGCTCTACGTATATTCCCATACGGCTCTGCACATCAAGGTTTCACCGCTCTGCATGGAGCACATACAGTCTGAGAGATGAATCACTCAGCCTGCAGCGCCTAACTGTGTGAACACAAAAATGCACCTCCTCTGTGCAACATTTAGATCCTACACACTGGTCTCACTGTCTCGCTATGGTGCTTTGATTCAGACCTGCTCACCTCATAACAGAACTTGGCAGGCTCACTGTAAATAATATACCATATTTTCCATTCACTTGTACACAGGTAGTGGATCAATGTCATGCTAACTAGATCATGTTATGAGTTGGGTTTATACATACAGTAGGTGTTCCTGATATCACCAAGTAATTAAGAGTCCAGGGCTAATATCATGTTGTTTGCCCAGGACCAATGTTACAGCCAGCCAATCAGGGATCAGTTGTGCTAGATACTCGGCTCGGGACAAAAATTAAGTTTAGTAACAGGGAAATCTTTAAGGTTAGGGTTAGAGCTAGGTTTAGGGTTAGGTTTAGATATATTTTCAGACAAACCAACTCATAGAGCTATCCAAAATTACAGCAGAGCGTTCCCTGCCCCTAAACTTAATTTTTGTCACAAGTTTTCAAAGCAGACTGTCCCTCCCCTTATCTAGCAAAACTGACCCCTGATTGGCTGGTTGTAACATTGGTCCTGGGCAAACAACTTTGACATTGGTCCTGGACTCTTAATTACTTGGTGATATCAGATCGTCCCATACAGTGTATCAGGAATAGGTAAGGACAAATGTTAGGAGCCCCCTCTGGTTATAGACATTTGCAAGAACCACAACCTCAAAATCGGTAGAAGTAATTTTGATAGCCATGCAGAAATATTACATGTGTTATGGTGCATTCAGACCAAAGGCTTTTTGGACGGAAAAACGCCTCTATTTGGACGTTGGATGGTGTATTTTAAAGTGAGAAGTCAAAGACGCTCGGGACATGCATCAAAAGTCTCAGGAAAGGACAGCAAAGTACCTCTGCGCTGTCTCTGCTGCTGCACCGCTCTTCCTTCTCTCTTTCTCCTTTCTGCTCTCCTCAGGCTCTTCCACCTCTTTTTGCATACTTCCTCTGAATAGTAACTGTACATTGTTTGGAATCCTGGCCGGATTTGGATAAAAGGGGGAATATTTACCGTTGTGAAATATTTAGATAACTTAGATCCCGATATCCTCGCTGATCCTCCTCCAAGCAAGGTCCTTCCTATTCCTGTCTCTATAATATAAGGTCGATTGGTCATAAAGCTCAGGGCAAGCACAAACAGTGACGATTAGCTGCTCCCCCCTTGTTTTTGTTTTCCCGGTTCTTCCTGGATGTGTCATAGCATCACTAGAGTAAGCCTCTCTGATTGCTTTCTCCAAAAGTTCAGATTTTCAAACGTTTGCGTCTGTCCCCTCGGGAAGCTTCGGCGTCTGCAGTGCTTAATTTGTAAATCCAGATTTTCAGGAACACTTGTGTACTGGGTGGATTTTATGGGGGAACAGCCCAAAATAATTGCATATTTAAAAGTTGTTGGAGTATTTTATTTCCCGGATCCAATAAAGCTCAAAATTCCGATTTCCCGGAATGGTTTCCCCCAAAAGCCGGATCAAATTAAGCACTGGGCTTCGGACACTTCAAACGCACAGCATGCGATCTCTTGACGCACCTTGATGTACATCTACCGTATATTTCGAATGTAAACCCGACGCCTTTGCCGTCCAAGCAGCCTTTGGTGTGAATGCAGCATTAGCGATGATGGGGATTTTCATCTTCGAATCTATTCTAACATGGAGAAGTGATAAAAAGGGTAGATAGATGAATGGGTGTGAGGTGTGCCTGTCTAACTTCACAGGCGGGTAATCTTGCGAGGGGAAAGAAAAACAAGATAATAGTAATATATTTATTATGTTTTGGAGTTTGCTGTTTCTAAACATCATGGTCCTTCCATTACAAATAAAGCCATTAAAATAGAGGCAAAATGTGATGGGCTTTCGGCATACTATTATATTAACTTCAGTCTTAACGGGCAAAGACAATACTAACCAATCATAGAGACTGGCATACACAAGCAATGGAGAGGTGAAATATTCTGCTACTTAGTGAATGTTATTGTTTGGGCTCCTGGGAACATTTGGGGGAAATGCTGGCTTCACACCTCATTGGGAAGGTACCGACTGTATTTCACAGATTGAAACTGATTTAGGATGACATGGAAATACTTGATATCCAAAATGGCTCCAAGCACATTACTACATTATTGACAAGTTAACTTTCAAGTTATGTGTGTGCCTGTGTCAGCAAATACTGTATGTATGCATTGAGTAGAATTATAAATTAGCAAATACATTCTACTTTAATTTGTTGAACATGAAGCTACGGAAACAGAGAGAAACTTTTCATACATCCATGAAAACGCTCTCTGGCCTCACAGCAAGGAGGTCCTGGGTTAGATTCCTGGATGGGGTTCCTCCGGGTGCTCCGATATCCCCCATCAACCCAAAACATGCACATTAGGTTAAAAATCCTCCTGCCAGGTGATTCTGACCATTAGCCGGGGTCCACATCTGGAGATCGTTCTACGGGCGCTGCACTGCGGTCGCCCACTGCTCCTGACGGATTGTCCGGGGGATGGGTCAAATGGACAAATTTCCCTACAGGGACAAGCTCTATTCCTCTACTCTTTTTGTCACAAGCTCATTAATGTGTAGTCCATGCACCAGACTCCCAATAGTGTGGCTTCTTTTACCTGCTCAATAACAACTCCATACAGAGTTGAATGTTAAGTTTTTATTTGCTATGAAATGTGTCTGGATGCTAAAATGATGGCTTTGGTTTTAGAGCTTTTTAATTTCAACCTATTCTTCAACCCTGTTTGACAGCATACATGGCCACAGATTCTTTTTCTACTATCTTAGACCACGAAGATTAAACGCTTGTAATTTCAAAAACGTTCTCTGTAAAGATGGAGCCCGTTCGGTAAATGTGTGCATCCACATGGATCAACTCGTGTGTGCAGCTGCCAGGCCTGTGTGTGGCGCTGTGACACCACTACAGGATGCCTTCCAAAGTAGAAGAAGACTGTAGATAGCACATTAACTTTTTCTAATGTAAACAGACCCATCACGGTGATATGAATCTATTCCGTGGATTTTTTTTATTTCCAGAAGAAGAGGTGGATTTATGTTTGAGATTTCACAGGACGAGAGCAGAAATACTGTCAGTGAACGGACTGTAGCTGTCAGTTCAAAAACACAAACACAGGAGGATGGGGCTTTTCTCAGTGTGTCACCTGTGGCTCGCGGTCAGAACAGGCTGGATTGTACAGATAAAGCCATTATAAGATCAGTAGATTATGCAAAACATACACAACGCTGGCGCTGTAATGTCATCGTTTTGGGAAAAGCTGCGGAGAGGCAGTAACAACGGAGCCGCGAAATCTTTCCACTCTGGGACCTAGTTTCAAAGTTATCATTTTCAGACCACGTGGGTTTCATAGAATACTTTTGCATCTCGGCCTGAGCTTGTCTTCGTGTGGATGGGGCCTAAACGTTTGTGATGAATACAATCAAGGGCAGTCTGTCTCGCAGTGCCATATCAGGTGACGTAGGCGACCATGGCATGCCAATCGTCTCTCTTCTTTGCCAGTCTCAACATTTTCCTGTTGACCATTCCAGTCCAGGCAGCGATATTCTGGAGGAAAGGAGGAAAATTGTTCTCTGCCGCCCCCTGTCTCGCTTCCCATTGATTGGGAAGGCAGTAGTGAAGCCTAATAGTACACCGCCAGTTAGCTGTCGTTTGCCCATATGTCTCAGGCAGCGTGTCAGGGCAGTGCAGGTGGAACGGCCAGTCCTGTAAGCATGCTGGGATTCAGAAAGAAGATCATTTACCATAAAATAATGTTGAATTTGTTTGTATTCAATATTTTCTATTATTTTACTAAATGCTAGTGTTATGCTAATTGTCTGACAGTTCGGTCCTGATAATGGCTCATTTGTTTGTTTTTTTTGGAACAGGTATAATTTTGGACGATTTTAGCCCATTTAGGCACAGCTTTCAAAACATAAATTAAACATATGACTTAGTGACTCAGCGATAATCTTTGCTGAGAGCCTTAACAAGCTATTGTCCATCTGATCAACACCACACAGTTTATAGTCCTCTAGTGACAGGAGAAGCTTTTCAACATCCTGCAGTGAAATGTTGGTCAATTCAAAAATGCCTTTCGTTCCACATACAGTATAATTTTGTAACCGAGTGGGTGGGTAGCTTAATACAATAAGCCTACGATAAGCACACAGGTTCGAACGAAGATAAATAGATTGGACAGAGACCAAGATTTACAAAAGTTAAGTTAATTTATAATAAGTTTTGTTTTGTATTAAAAATAGAATTTTAGAGATTGTTTTCCGTTTTCACATAGATCACAGAGTTGCAGTACATGTTGCGTTTGGTCGCGTTCGGTCACAGATTCAATACCTTGAACATAAAATTACATTTGCCACTTAAGCAGATCTTATAGCTTCTAAACGCCCAAACAAGGTAGGCTACATACCAAGGTCTCACTGCTGCACGCGCACCACGACGCTGGAGTGGCGAAAGTGCCGCTAGAGCTGGCCTCCGTCATGCCGGCGAAACTAAAACAATAACAAGCCGCTATAAACTCTGATCCACACAGGCTACTTGTTAGCGGAATGCTGCATAGCTTACCGGAGACAAGTTCTAGTGAGGCACGTGGTGTGCGTAGAACAGCTGTTTACCACACCACTTTAGGCCTAGAAGCAGTGGCTAGTTGGCTTTTGGGCTGAGAACGCAGGAACACAGGCCGCGTTCCAGCTGCGTGCGGCCATGTTTGGCGTCAGAGGTGAGAGGTCGGGCCACGTAATGGACCCTCCTTTTATAGAGCGCCCCCTCACCTGATCAGCCACTTAACAAGTGCGCATCTAGTTCATCCTGCCACAATTTGTTGAAGTAATGATTGAGACATTTGATTCCTCAGTAGTTCCCCTTTTTCTACCAAATATAGCTGTTAAGATGATTAGCTATGTCTACAGGTTTTGTTAGAAATCTATCACCACCCTCGACAAAAGTACAATCTGTGCCATTTGTGCCACAGAAAAGCTATAATGGAGAGAACTTATTTTTCAAGGGTTACAACTGCTACAGCTATTTTTACCCGAACACTTCTTAACTACTTTTGTAAATCTCAATTTAGCCCCGGGATTTTTCTCCACATCATCTTAGCAATTGAGTATGTTCACACGTCTTCCTTCAAGCCACTGTTTTTAGCCATTGCTAATCTTTATAATGAAGGGGTCCCCCCATAACTCCTTGATTGGCTAAAATGGAAATGTGTTTACGGGTTGAGGGACGAATGTAATAAAGTTTACGCGTAAAGATCAAACACAAACAGAACTATGATTAAATATAATTGCTGTGCTATTTAGGAGACTATGGTTGGTGTCAATTCAGTGCTAAACATACATTAAATTATCAGTACCATCTGTAAATCCAACTACATGGATGGCTAAATTTGGCTCGTATAGGCCCCTCTTTGCTCCTCTCAATCATTGTTCTAATCTCTTCAACCAGTTTTCAATCGTAATTGGCAACAATACATAAGATAACACATTATAAAGCAATATTTAGATCTTAACGGTACAACAGTCCACAGAGGAGTGTAAAGGCTACTTCATTATGTATGTGCAGTTAATTTAATGTCCACAGAGGAATGCACTGAGCCAAATTACAATGTGATTTATTTTTGTAATCTCAGAATCTCCCTCAGGGTGAAACTAAAGGGACTAGGAGAGTGGTGTGACTCAATATAACAATGTGGAGAACACAAAATTGGTGTTAGATAATTCCTCTATCGACATGCAGGGTATTTCAGTGACACAAAATCATGAGATGTTGGGCTGAGGCTCTAACCCAGGAAGGGGAAGATGAAGAAGGGGAAGGAGAAGAGGAAGAAGGAGAAGAGGAAGAAGGGGAAGAGGAAGAAGAAGAAGGGGAAGGAGAAGAATAACCTTTATTTAGGTATCAATGTCAGTTACACAACACGATCACGGTGGTGATACACATACCGGAATTAGTTTAAGAAGTCAAGAACTAGTCTTCCTTCTCTGACTGCATACAAGACCCCTCCCACAGTCCAGACCCCCCCCCCCCAAACCAAAAAATTGTAAAGGTGCACCACTACTCCTACCAGTCTTCTCAGCATTAGGTCCGGGTCAGTGCCTCCAGAGCCACGCATTTGATTGCGCCTCGTGATCCATGTGCTCAGTTTGGCTTGGCCCAGGAGGAGAAGAAGAAGCGGAAGAGCTTTATTTATATAGCACCTTTCACAGACATAGTCACAAAGCACTTTACAAGGGGCAGAAACAGTTTAGTAATATCTGTTCCTACCTGTGTTCGCTTGATTTCCTCGCGGTTAGAAAGTCGGTTGTTGTTTTAGCAGAGACTAAGAGCACAGGTAAAGCTAAGAGCTATAGTTGCTACTGCGGCCTATTGGTAAGAGTCCAACCAATGATTGAATTCCTTTGAAAGTTTTACCGGTCGTTATTGGCAAAAGTGTTCAGTGGCTACTGCATATGGCACAGTGGATAGTCTTTGCCGCGGAGGAGGGTCTAATGATGGGGGACACCCTATAGGCTTGTTTTGTTTAGATAATACATTTGTTTGACACCTGTTCATGACATTTTGTTTTGATCCTTGTTTCACTGTTCTGATGTCTGTGATGCCCTTTGTCTCTTGTTGTGATAATGGGGCCATACCAAAATAAATTGATTGACAAAATATATTGATAATAATCAATAATACTGTTGCTGTGTCATTGGGCGAGACATTTCATTCATGTTACCTCCAGTGACACGGGCATAGGCATGTATATATGAAGCTGCGTGCAACAACAGCTGCTATAAAAAAAAAAATGGGCACATTTTGCCAATTATTTGGTGGTTTAATATTGCTATCTCGTTTCAGACAACTGCCTTGCACTTTTAATTGCTTTGTCTGCTCTTCTAATCTCCCGACTTCTCCAAACAAACATGTCAAGCGCTGATGATTAAAGCCAGTAATAAACTTGATGTTTGATGAATAACATTCTGTGACTAGACCCACAAGTCACAATTATAGGCTGATTGTAAATGTTCCCTCTAATTGAGGAAATACAGTACCGTGTGTATTTTTATCAAAGCATCCAGTAATTATCCTCCATAATTGCTTTCTTTCCTTTAAAAAAAAAAAACGTTTAGTTATATTTATGTAACGCATGTGAATTTCTATTAACTACTGAGAAACATAAATACGTTTGTTCATAATAGGTTAGTGCTTTGTATTTTCTCCTGTGAGATCCCTGTTTGAAAAGCCTGCAGTATATGGCTAAGGCTGGAAGAGATGATTGACAGTCGTAATAACCAAACCCTGTCAAGGCATGTCTGAAGTCTCTCTGCAATATGTAATACAGCAGCAGCTTGGCAGCGGGTCATGTCATCATATCACACACTGAGGATATGCGCAAATGCTTCCGCCAGGATTAATATGTGATTTATGTGCATACAATTTGGAAGTTTTCAGCAACTCTCTCTCTCACTCACTCACTCACTCACTCACACCCCTCCCTCACTCACTCACACACACACACACACACACACACACACACACACACACACACACACACACACACACACACACTCTCTCTCATATATATGATTATTTATGGCACACTATTTGTTTTTGTTGGTTTGGCATTTGGCTCACAAAGAAAATGAAGCAGGTCATCCAGTAATGAAAAACACTTGAAACTCCTTTCTTATTTATGTTCAAATTGGGCTGTTAAACCACTTTGTTCCTGTAGGATAGACATTTGAAGTGGAAGCACAATATAAAAAGACCAGCAAGAAGACACAACTCAAGACAGCTATATATACAGGTAGGAGTAGAATCTGTACATTCAAAGTCGTAAATCCGTCAGGTGGGGCAGCTGCAGCGAAAAGGGCAGTACAGCGCAATGTGATAACACAGCAGGAGACTTGACCATAAGGGGGGACGGGGAAGGCATATAAGACAACTGAGTATTGGGGAGAGAGGTCTTTCATCCCTGCTGTTTCTTAAAATTCTGTAACTGCACTCATTGGGCCCAATAAGCTTGGTTTGCAAGCAACACGGCGGCTCCAACTATCCTTCATCGCTCTCTAGGGCTGCATCTAAAATGGGGACAAAATACCTCCTTCCTTATCCTTACTCCTCCTGTTCCTTAACCTTTGAGAGCTACGTCATGGGTTCAACATTAAGGTGCCATTAAGGTTAGGAATGGTGCCTCAGCTGCGCATTTGCACCAATTTGAACCTTCCTCATTCAGCGGAAACAGGGGGAAGACTCTGTTACCCACAATCCTGACTACAAAAATACTCCTTCTTCCACTGTCCACCACTGACTTTAAACAGATTGTCAAATGTTTTTTCTTTTCTTTTTTTCAATAAACAGCACTTTATAAACTTCAGGCAAACATCAGGACTCTATGAAGCCAGACAGAAAACAGACCATAATAAAAATAAGTTTTAGATTCACCTCTATCACAGATATAAAACCCACTGGCACTGGACAAAATATTCACCAAATCCTGTCTTTGGTTCATCATCGGAGCAAAGCACAGGGAGCTGCTCTGCATGTTATTATCGGCCATTCAGCATCTGGCTAATTTGCATATTTGTTTGTTTTTCTAACTAAAGCGGTGAAACCAGATAGTTCATATACTGCAGAGATCTTTACAGACTGAGGCTGCTCTGTGCTCCGTGGAGGCTCTGGGGATTTATTTAGTCACTTTATAAAGTTTGTCTTGTGCAGAGCATTTTATTGAATTGAACACGTGTCAATCATAAACAGTGTCCTGCAGAGATCAGTAATTTACAAAAACCCTCAAGTGTTTCCGAAAAAGAGGCCTGCACAAAGGATTGTGGGATATCCTCATAGCTCCTGACGCTGATAAGGGACCTCCAGAGGTTCCTAGGCAAGGCAAGGCAAGGCAAATTTATTTGTAGAGCACAATTCATACACAAGGCAATTCAAAGTGCTTCACAATTTCATAAAATTACAAGATAGCAGATAAAATCAATCAATAAAACAAATATAATCATTAACTAATTACATTAAAAGTGAAGAGTGCAGATAAAATACTTTCAGTTGACATATGCACAGTTAAAAAGAACCGTTTTCAGCCTAGATTTAAACATTGTCAAAGTTGAGGCCTGTCTCACACCTTCTGGCAGACTGTTCCAGATTTTTGCTGCATAAAACTGAAACGCAGCTTCACCATGTTTAGTCCTGACTCTGGGAACCAGCAGGAGACCACTCCCTGAGGTTCTCAGAGCCCGAGATGGTTCATATGGCACTAACATGTCAGAGATGTACTTTGGTGCTAGACCATGAAGAGACCTGTAAACAAGCAGAGCTATTTTAAAGTCTATTCTCTGAGCGACAGGAAGCCAGTGCAGAGATCTGAGCACTGGACTAATATGGTCGTATTTCCTGGTTCTAGTCAGGACTCGAGCAGCAGCGTTCTGGATGTACTGCAGCTGTTTTACAGCTGGTTTAGAGAGGCCAGTGAGCAGGCCGTTACAGTAGTCTAACCTGCTGGAGACAATTGCATGGATTAGTCTCTCTAAGTCTGCTTTAGACACTATACTTTTGATTTTAGCAATGTTTTTCAGGTGGTAACAATTTCTCAGTCATCTCTGAGTTTAGCTGGAGAAAGTTATTTTGCATCCACACACTGATCTGTTCCAGGCAGTGACAGAGTGAGTCAGCCCCTATGCTAAAGGAGCTATGATAGGAAGCATCACTTGTAGTTTCCTTGCTCCTTCCTCATTGAACTGGTGAATTTAGACGCTCCTTGTCATGGCGGTCGATGACGCATGTCTGGGTCAACAATAAGGAGAGGAAATTTCCTATAGGCTTATTTCCCATTTTAGATGCAGCCTAGGTCTCCCTGCACATCTCCTCGGCTGTAGACAACACACTGCCACAGTTCCTCTCCATGTCTCTGTATTTGTATTTGGTATTAGAACCAAATGTAGATCCAGAACAAGCCATTTTAGTGCCCTTAGCAGAAATGTTTGGTGACGCGGCGGCGCTGGGCTCCAGTTCAGTTTCCCCTACTACTAAGCCATGTACAATAGGATGAGTGAGACTGTGATTGAGAGTGCAAGTGTGGGACAATGGATGGAACTTAGCCCATGGCTACAATATAGCAAGGTGTAAAACATAAAAAGATGATGAGTGCATCTTTGGGTCAACACGTGTGGGTGCTCTTCAAGGATCCAGGAAGAACATTACACTAAAAAAGGAGGTACTCTGATTTTTTAGTGAAACTCTTTCATTGGACATTGCCAATCCAGCAAGGTGTGTTTACATGCATGACTCCCTTTCTTTTCCATTCACTCAAAGATGCTCTACATTACCTTATTAATTCACTCCATTCTTGGTGGTGGAAAGCTTTTGTAGCCACAGCTCTGCCCTGGGGTAGACTGATAGAAACAATGCTGCCAACCTGTGACCCCTAACCACTCAGTCCCTCATCACATTCACGCCCAAAGACAACAACAGCGCACAGTGCGGGAGCCAGGATCCCCTTCAGATCATGATACGATACACTGTCCCAACCAAATAAACACATTTATCCATACTTCAGCTTTGTTGAAGTATTTGAGGAGCAGGAGGCAAAATGGCAGATCTTTCTTGTGTTTGTTTCCCGCCGCACTGCAGCTTCAGATCGTTTGTTGTTTTGTAAAAATGTGCTCATGTTATATTTCTGTCTTTCTTTAAAGTCATTGGCTTTATGTTCCGTTTTAATATAACGCTAGACCACAATAATAACCTGAAGAACTACTCCGTCTACCCTGAATAAGCATTATGTTGCCTAGATAAAGTGAGAATAATAAATAAACCTTTTGTGAAGCATGGTCTCACTGGAAGCCGGAGACACACACAGCTCTGACATCACACTCTCCACAAAGTAGGCTAAGTCCCGTCAGGCATTCAGATAAATTAAGATCAAACACACTGCTCGCCCTTGAGGTTACCACCACACGCAATTATGACTGGATTGCTTTATTTTCTCCATCTCTGTCACACGTGTTCTGTACATGCTGTTGTTTGAACACTGCTTCCTAAACAAATTACAAGGGCATTTTTAATCCCACTTCCTATATAAAGCTGAGAGAGCAGCCCATGGGCAAAATAGATATGATCGTTTTTGGTTGTCTCTTCAAAACGTCATAAAACATGTCTGTTGTCATGCTGTGGATAGATTTTATGATACAATATTATTTTGCTCTTGTGTTTCTGATTACCCCAAAGCGTGGTACACAGGAAGATTACAATTGATAGATGTAAGTGAGAGAGATAAAAAATGAAGTTCATCGTAGGCAGAAATTCTTCAGTCTTCATCTGTACTCTGTAGTTGAAGTGTAGGACGTTTCGATCTTACTCCAAAGATCGTCATCAGCTACTGAAGGCCTGGAGCACACTGTGGGCTGGACTCCTGGGAGCAGCAGGGCCATAGGCAAGTATCAACGACTTAGAGAGTAGCTCAGGGGAGACAATGGATACGAACGACCCTCATCAAGTAACTTGAGCACCAAGAGAGGAGGGGCTTAGAGGTCGACTACTCCTGCTGGTTCACCGCTTTTATAAACCCCACAGCGTGCTCCAGGCCTTCAGTGATGACGATCTT
>OMNZ01059297.1:7718-18400 GCA_900303255.1 Lesueurigobius sanzi | reverse complement strand
TGGGTTTCATCGCGGATATAAAGTGGATATATTTCATTATTCGGCGACTCGTTTGGATGGATTTAAAGCTACGTGTTTGTGAACTTTAGAGGCGTCTATCGGTGAGTCTGCTATGGCTGTTTCCAAGCGCTGACATGAGCCTGCACATGTTCTAATATCATTGTGCGTTTGCCTATTAGCTGCTGAGATGTGTTGTAACTTTTGCCTTGGTTGTCGTTGTGTCGATGTCTGGGCTCTGGTTGGTCAGAGATTGAAAGTAACGTTGCTAAATCAGGCTTATTTTTACTGTAACAAGCAAAAATATGTTTTCCTGGAGATTTGTTTGTAATTCAGTGATTACTTTGCCCAGTAAATAGCTATGTTTCCATACTGTAACTGAATTGCCAACGCAGTTATCTAGATCTTTATTGTCACAAAATTAATCACAATTAAATTTTCTTTGAGAACACTCCTTTGTGTGGCAGCTTAAAATACATACAAATAGATGTAATGAATAACTATAATTATTTACCTTTTTAAAGTAACATACTTGACACTGATTTTCTACTCATTTCAGCTGACTTGTGAAAACTGCTAAAAAAAAATCCAAATACTTTGACATTTAGCAACTTTTTTTTTTAAACAGTAATGCAAATAGTTACTTTCCCTGGTAACGAGTTACTTTTATTACAGAGTAATTAAGTTACTAACTCAGTTACTTTTTGGAGCAAGTAGTGAGTAACTATAACTAATTACCTTTTTAAAGTAACGTTCCCAACACTGTTCATGACCAAAGCGGCTCTTTTGAACGGCTCTTTTTAGGTGAACGGTTCGAACTGGATCTCAATTGTGAAAAGAGCTGGATCTTAATTCCAGTATATTTTACACCAATGTACGCTGAATGGACTCAAGAATCAGCACAACAGCAGAGCAGACAACAAAAGTCCAAGATTGTTGCACAAAAACATATTTGGCGACAGTTGTAACTTCTTTTCATTAACTGTGGCTCAAAATGTTATTCACCTACTGTACATGCTTTTCAAAGAATACAAACTACCCCATCATGATTTTTGGATAATTGCAATTAGAAATTAATATCACACGTGATATTTAGTCTGGGAACCACCCATTCATTTCCTCGTAAGAGAGGTGTGGTTTACGATTGTCCGTAGCCGTTTATTGGGTGCTCGGATGCATCTGCACGTAGCCCAGAGCCAATCGGATCAATTGTACTATGAGCCTCAGCTAATCCAGTCTGTCGAATAGTACGGGTCATCGTTTTGCCGTCCCTCCTCGTTCTGTGATTGGTCCCCAAATCCCTGCGAAGATTTCGGCCTTGGTTTCCAGGCTGTTGAGCAGTTTGAAATGATTTGAGCGCGAGCAGCATGTGTATTCCCAGACTAAGTACTCAATACTCATAATATGAATTATCTGTCTGGGATAATAATAAAAAAATCTTTACAAAAAGGAGCCCGTCTTTTGAACGGCTCTTTGACATGAACAGTTCCCAAAGACTCGGCTCCTTATAAAGAGCCATAAATCCCACCACTACTACGGCAGGTTTAGATTCATTTGACAGTGTGTCACCGTGAAAGTACATGTGTTTAAACCACTTTTACTTTTTACTTCAAACATTTAGTTGACTAGAAGTACAGTTACAGATGAATGCAAATTATTAATGATAAAATAAAGTGCTTTTGGTTCCAACTTTGTCTTTATTCTTTCTAATACGCCTTGTTGCTCTTGGACACTCGCTGGTGCTCGACTTTCATAAAGTGCACTCCCACTGTTTCAAAGCAGCCGCCATGCTCCCTCGCCTTCCAAAATCTCTTTCTCTTTAGAAGGAATTTACACTCACGCAGACTCCCTCATGAGAAATACACTTTGTTTTATTTATTTTTAATATTGTGCAGTGCTAAGGCTCATTGGAGTGTGCGCAGTGTGCCCAGCTTGCAGCATATCTCTCCATCTGTATAAGAAAACCTCCTGAAAGCCTTAGGCCAGATAAATAGTTAAAAATACATGGTGACGCATTGGACAAAACTGTGCAAGCTCTAAGCAAACATAAAACAGAAGGTTATAAAATGTATTCAATATTAAACTTACTGGTGGTAATCACTTCCTGACACTGTTTATTTTGTTGCCCTGTTAAACGTGATGCATCAAGGCTCATTGCTCTGTCTCTACTTGTCTTGTGTCTGGTAGTTCATGTTTATCTTTCTTGTCCAATATGTATTTTATTGTTGTGCTTTATCCTTATAGGATGTCAGGTGGTTTCAACACATGACCTCACCTGCCTTTTTTAAACACATGACATCCGGTGTTTGTTTGTTACAAAGCCCTGATGGAGATGTATGTCCATGTCCATGTACAGTGGGGGAAAAAATATTTATTCTTGCTCCACGCAAGATCTCACCTGGTGGGGTCAAAATGATCAGAAGAACGGTGAGCAAAAATCCCAGAACCACACGGGGGACCTAGTGAATGACCTGCAGAGAGCTGGGACCAAAGTACCAAAGGCTACCATCAGTAACACACTACGCTGCAAGGGACTCAAATCCTACAGTGCCAGACGTGTCCCCCTGCTTAAGCCAGTACATGTCCAGGCCCGTCTGAAGTTTGCTAGAGAGCATTTGGATGATCCAGAAGAGGATTGGGAGAATGTCATATGGTCAGATGAAACCAAAATAGAACTTTTTGGGTAAAAACTCAACTCGCCGTGTTTGGAGGAGAGTTGCATCCAAACAACACCATACCTACTGTGAAGCATGGGGGTGGAAGCATCGCGCTTTGGGGCTGTTTTTTGGCAAAGGGACCAGGACAACTGTATGGTGAGATTTAGAGTGAAAACCTTCTTCCATCAACAAAGGCATTGAAGATGGGGAAGCTTGCCCCTCCGACTGACTGACGCCTTCTCCAGGACGGCGTCCCAGGTGTGAGAAAGGGTGTACACTCCGTTGACCTGGTTCATTGATGTTGGTGCTCGTTTATGTGGATGTTTCATTCGTTCATTCATTTATTTTATTTGAGCATCAGAGTTTCACAAAGTTCAACATGTTTTAAACTAAGCACAAGGTTCAGCAGATGTTAAAACAGAGCAAAGGAAGTAAAGAACAGTTTTGACGCTCAAAAGGAGTAGGCAGAAGCAAGATGCTTATTAACGCCTACCCCCTTTCACAATGACATTTAAGTAAACAATTCAGTTTCTTATAATGTGGAGAACATACTCAATACACAAACTTCGTCTTACAAATCCATGTTGTGTGTAAACTTAAAATTACCTTTGTCTCATACCATTTGCGTTGTCCACCAAACAATCATCGACATTAACCTTATGATTTAGCAATTCCGCTAATCCAAGAGAAAAGCCAATGGATCCTCCAAAGGAAGAGCCTTTAGCTCTAAAATGCATTTTGAGAAAATGGTCCTTGAAGTTACAATTTCCCACATACAGTAAGTCTGTAGAGAAACGTTGAACCAGTGCAATACTTAAATACCTAACAAACTAAAAACTAAAACATGTAAGTTGAAAAATATTAAAATGTTTTAGTTGCAGCGTCTACCTTAATGCTAAACTTGATATTCACAGTAAGTCTATTTCCCTCCTCCTTCATTACTCGCTCAGTTGACATTGTTTAATACAACCCAAAAGACCATAATTCTAACATTTGGGTACATTATCAATTATCCATATCCCTTTTTTTTGTTACAAACAGAAATAGATTAACCATGAAAAACTTGAAGTGGCTGACGTGTGCACCCTTCCCCTCCTATAGAAAGCGGTGTATGAAATTACACCGAAAAATCCATGAACGCCTCGAGGCTCTGTCACATCAGTTTGAAAATATGGCAGCTAATTGCAGTAGAAGAACGCTGATAAGATTTCAAGTACAATGAAAAATCACAAGTTGCACAAGATGCCCTCAATATTCAGACAAAGTGGATGCCTTGGCTCTGACGGATGGAAGACTGTTAAATTAATGCGATTGTGTTTATTATGTGATATTTTTCACCTTGAGGCAAAATGAGGATTATATTTCAAAACTTGTTTAAAACTTTTTACTTTGAATTCTTTGGCAGGACTTCAGCTGTGGCTGCAGCTACTGCCTTTGCTCCTGCTGCTTCAACTAGGTCAAATCCCACTAAAAATGTACTAATCTGGACGAGTACTATAACTCATAATGGAGATGACAAAAGGTACTTCTGCTGATATTACTTTTACAACATCTAATACTTAATACTTAATACTACTACTACTAATACTACCATCATCACAGTTAGTTCTTTCCTGTATGACTATGGTTAATACTATTCCAACTTCGGTGGCACTTCTTAAAAGAGTGTAATTTTTCTTTTCTTATTTATTCTGTTGGATACTCTTTCTATGAATGTGTATTTTAATAATTCATCAGAACAGTCAAACTATTGCTGTCTGGGGAATGTTGGAGACACGGCGGATGTAGCATCTTTTCTGTTTTTGGAGAATGATCTTACAAGACTAATTTCTTTGGTGATTAATAATCTTATCTTATTGCTACTGCTTCTTCAATTTGACCAGTCCCACTTGTGGCAAGCGAGGTGGTTTGCATGTTAAATTAAATGGCTAATTTAACAATAGGTTTCTGTGAGGAGTTTGCATGTTCTCATGTCTGCATAGGTTTCCTCCGGCTGCTCTGGTTTACCACTAAAAAAATTTACAATAGCCAAGAATGAATGATCTCTGTGGCCCTTTCTGAAACCTATTCTTCCTGCTTTCCTTTTCCTTGACAAAAGTCTATAGGACTTCATAATTGTTAAAATTTAAACCTTGACGCTTCTAAATGAATAGAACTGAAGTTGTTTAGTTTAGTTTTTTTGACAGGGACAATGCACAGGAGCATTAATCAAAGTAGTATGAAAAGATGCTTTGTACCAGACTTTAGCTCTTTAGCTAATTTCCATCTGCAGTCCCTGAGACACACAACAACTTACAGAACATTGAGCATAAAACAATGCAGTTCCTAATATTTACACAGCACTATATACATCATTACATTTCAAGTTGTTTGGTGTGTGTTGCACGTGGGGCTGCTCTCCAGTGTAACACACAGCTGCGAAGTCTACATCCATCCTGACTTTGCTGTGAAAGTGCATATCATGGCTTGGTCTGTATCAGACAGACCTACCCTTCGTTAGGAAAATGGAGGAGGAAGCAGTTTCGGAAAGGGCCTGTGCGTGAGTGAATGGCGGTGGTTGTAGAGTCCATTGACGCAAGATGTGTGCAGCCGTGCTTCTGTCATGTATGGAGTGAATGTAAAATTGTCCCATGCACTTTGTGACAATGGCCCAATCTCAATTCTCCCCCTTAGCCCTTCCCCTCTGTTTTGCGCATTCACGAGAGTTAAAGGGCTGTCCCAAATCTATTTTGGGGTCAGTGCTGGGAAATCGGGAGAGTCGGGACGTTTCCCGGTGGGCTGCCTCACTTTTGGGCCGCCAGAGGAAATTTTATTTGATATTGCACTCTCTCAGTTGTGCTGTCAGAGGCCTATAGGCTGTAACTGGGCTGCAGCAGGAGCCTGGGACTGTTTCAGACATGAATAACATCACTATCATGATGTAAATCTATCAAATAAGAGACAGAAATAACTTTTGCATCATGCGTTTGAGATACATGAGAAGTAAAACACCCCTCTGGTTTAGTGCAAGTTGGTATGGTCCAGGGTGCAGGGTACGCCCAGGAGATGCAGCGTGTCATACTAGTCAGTGAGCAGCGGGGTGAGCAGAAGGTACTGAAAAAACATGAGCGATGTGTAAAACAAAAGTGTATAACTAAGAGGCTACATTTAATTAGCATATTCCTGGATCTGCTGTGGAGATGCACCAGGCCCAGATCATGTGTGTGGCCCAAGTTTAAAAAAAAGAAAGACATAGCAGAGAAACGATCCCACTACCTCCAACTTATACGGTAAGCGCCCTAACCATTTCGCCAAAGCTCCAATGGTGAAAGCGCCAGTCAAAGTGATAAAACTCCGGGGCTGAAATAGTGTCCCAGCATGCCCCTGTTTGGGGTGATGGGTAGGGCTAAGGCAAAATAGAGTGTTTTCAGATGCAGACTTACAGCAAAAGGTGTAGTTCTGAGACGTCTCCGCGACCTACTTGAGACCAAGGACAGCTTGTGGCGACGTCTCTGCGACAAGGCTTGATCTACTTTCAGGTGATATCTCACCGACGTCGCTGCTGCTCCCGCGACTGTGAGACGTCTCCAGGCTAGGTGTCTTCTGCTTCTTCAGTAAATGCAACAAGTAAATTAATTTGAGCTTTTAACAGATTCCGGTTTTCTGGTGCTACTTTGATAAACTTTCCATGACCACAAAAGTGATCGTAGGCCTATTCAATTAATGTATTTACTAAAAATCTACATTCAAGAAATAAAGGCAATTCACCATCTTCCTTATAAGAATTCTCATTAGTCTCGAACTCAATTAGGCTGAAAACATCTTGTCGCAACCAATTCAATAAATGCTGAACATCTTGCGTTTTTGCTAATCAACAAATGCTGGCCAAGGACGCATCTGTTCCTACAACATAAATGCCACGGCAGCCTTCAGGACGATATACAATGGCACTGCTAATTAGCCATTTTTATTGTCTATTAAATACAGTGGCATCCCGAGTCTAACAAGCCAACTCCATCTAATGGTAAACAACCTTATTATTTCACATAGATTTAGGTTTGTCTCGTTTATGGGCTCGTAGAGATGGGTTTTCTGGGAATCGGAAGACAACAAAATGTTTCCCCCTCCCAGCACAGTTGTATAACACCTGATACAGAAGCAGTTTTAGGCACGCTGCCATTCTCACCAGGCTAATTAATATACTTCAAAAGACAGCAGCCAGAGTGGAGGAGCTTTCTATGTACTTTCAAGCATTTCAAGTACTCCATGCAAATGAGCCAACATAAGGCCACACTTGCAGGGTAGACGTAGATGATTTTAGGTATCAATCAGGTTTACGTAACTGCTAGCTAGGTCAGAAAATGTGGCGTTGACCTTTTGGCCTTGCGATGTGAGAAAACACAATCTTAAACCAATTTGCATTTTTCAAAAACAGAACGATCTGAATTGTGAATAAAGTAGTAAAATTCAAAGATTTGGTTGACTTTAAAAGAATAACAAGTTACTTGTACCTTTTGTATCGACCAATATCACAATGAGTCGCCTTCACACAGGACTTTACACACATCAAAACAGTCAAACAAGGAAATATAATATCTAAAAACAAGCCTAGAGTATCCAGCATCCTTAGACCCTCGTACAAAAAAAAAAACTGTGGGAAAAACTGTCTTGTGGGCCCCACTGTCACAGATCTAAGTCCTCTAAGTCCCTCCTCTCTCGGTGTAAAAGGTAGGCTAACATCTAAGTCTATTCATAGTTAATATGGCTCGTTAATTCAAGCATCAACCACAACTACAAACTATCGCCGCTGCATCTTCTTCGTCCACCATGTTTTTTTTCTCTGAAGTCATGTTTGATCCAGGCATCAAACGTGTGGACCAGGCATTAGTTAGTTAGTTACGTTTCTTCGGTCACCACATACAGAATATTGTAAATAACGCCTTCAGAATTCGAGTACTTACACCTTTAAAGTATACAACATTTGAATATGTGACATTTAGCACCAAGAGAGGAGGGACTTAGAGGTTAACTCCTCCTTCTGGTTTATTCTTAAGAGACCCACCAGCGTGCTCACGTCGTTATTAAGATGGCGATCTTTGGACTAAGATCGAAACGTTCTACACTTCAACTACATAGTACAGATGACGACTGAAGAATCTTTGCCTATGATGGACAACCCCTGTACGACTACACAGACATATGTGACATTATGTAATTTACAGTACGCATGACCGAAGGGGTGTAGGCTGAAGTATGAACTTTTTATGCCTAACCCCTATTCCTGTGACTTCAAGACAAAAGATGGGGCGTACACATAGATATCCAAGCATCAACCGCAAACGTTGCAATGTTGATCGGTTTGTGAGATTCCCACCATTTCCCAGGCCAGTTTACAAGTGACATATTGGCCACGGCTCCCCTTGCACTCCCCGGGGACCAACTTAAAAGACTGGTTCATGATTGCATCTCGCGCGAGGTCATCTTTGGTCACCTGGAACATCTGGTCCACGGGTGGCCGGGGCGGGCAGGTGTGAAACTGGTGACCGTTGACCCCTTCTGTGGTCGCCCTTCAAGCCCGCGGGGAGTAACTGGCCTTTAGATGAAGACACACAAACTGAAATGGATGATTCAATTGAAACATTATGAGAGTGCTTACTGGTGAACATGAATGGATGATGCAATATATCAGGCAGCATAAGCTAGTTTGTTTGTTTTTTTTATTTGGTTGGGACAGTGCGTGCACATGAAGAATGCATGTGAACACGCCACTCCGGATTGTAGCCTTGGGCTAATTTCCTACGCAGACACGGGGAGAACATGCAAACTCCACACAGAAAGGCCGCACGGGCCGGGAATCTAACCCGCGACCTTCTTGCTGTGAGGCAAGAGCGCTATCCACTCTGCCACCGTGCCGCCAAAAAAGTTGTTAGTACTTTATATGGAATACAAGAAGGTTTTGAGCATGATGAAACGCGCTGGATTATCACAGAGCTCATTATTATCATTCATTTATTGGAAAAAAAAAATCAATAAGTTTTCCTTTTTTCTAAAGATGTGATCGGGACTCGCTGCGGGAGCTGAATTTCAGCCCATGACCCAAATGACTTTGACACTCCTGTTTCACAGGTGAGGAGGTACATTCAAAAATATTTTCGGAAAGCAAGGTGAGTATGCATTTGAATCAATTATTTTATATAAATAAAAATAACTATGCTGTTTGTCAAGTAGAATAGCAATTTACCTCTGAATAAAGTATGTTTTTAAATGACAAAGACTATTTTATGCTTCAAGTGCTTTAAACCCATGTCTACACATATGCTTTTAACCATTACCATTATGAATTTCTAGCTTTAATTACAAAGCTAAAATATAGAAAATTTGATATGGAGCCACTCATGACATTACCAAAGTAGACCCAGAGAAATGCTGCAGTATCGGTGCTCAGATTGACTAGCTGTACGCTGGCATCTTCCCAGGGGCGTCCGTTCATTCTCGCTGGCTTTTCTGCACCATGGGCCTTATAATTAAACTCAAGTTTCTCCACAAAAACATCTAGGATTCTCCCGGGATCTTCAAAGTCCTCAATTACCCATTGATCAAGGCGGGAGGGCTGCTCTCCTATAACCTCACCCAGTCTTGGCTCAATTTGTGAAGCAACAAGGACAGCGAGGGGGCGCGTCTGTGTACCTACAAATGTTTGATTGATCCACGCATTAGGCGGGATAAGAAGGAACAAACCGCATCACGTCTCAGAAAGTAATTTACATTTGACATCAAAAACCTCTCGGCTGATCAAATATGCAACGTGATTCTGGACTCAGAGACAGTGCATTTTGATAAACATAAATAGACAAGAAAGGACTCAATAAAGACTGAAAGTGCTTCTGCTTGATGGAGGTTTGCAAAGAATAAACCACAGCAGTTCACGAAGCAGAAATCGTGCCATAATCTAACAACGGAGGCATTCTTAATTGTGATTGTTCATTCAAAACAATCTTGCCAATATTGTTCTGCATGTGTGTGGGTGGAAGAACTAAATAATTGGAAATTAATGTCAAAGTAAGACCAGAGAAATCAGTAAATGTGTGACTTGAGATGAATTATTGAGAGCGAAATTAGACAAGTTATATTTTTTCCCCACAACCGCCGTCAGGGTGGAGGAGAAAGAAGGTCAGTTGCTCCAGGACCAGGGGGCCCCATCGAGGAGCTATTAACCCCTTAAACCCCAGCGTGCCAAATTTGGGATACAAAAGAATAATGAAAAATTGTGAAAAAAAAATTACAAAAAGTGTGAAAAATCGGAAAAAAAAAAGAACAATAAAAATGTGAGGAAAATTATCAAAAAAAAATGAAAAAAGATGACAAAAATTATGCAAAAAAAAAATGATGAGAAAAATTGCAAAAGAAACCCAAAGGAAAGACGAGAAAAAAATTGAGAAAAATTATGAAAAATCATGAAAAAAAGTGAGGAAAATTATCAAAAAATTACGAAAAATACAAAAGAATGATGAAAAATGACAAAAAAAGATGACAAAAATTATGAAAAACAAAAAAAAATCATGATCAATATTGTTGACTTTACGTTTCTTCAGTTCTTTAAGTTTTTATGTTTTCAAATCACAATTGAATCGTCAAATTTTTGTTTTTTGATGCTGCTTTTGTCAACTATTTTGGGCCCACTGCGCCTTGTGTGTCCAATTTGGGTCCTGTGGGGTATAAGAGGTTAATTAAAAATGTGAGGGGGGGGGGCCTTCTTGTCGACGACCCTGCTTCGTCTCGCTACTTTTTGGATATATAATATAATTTAACCTGTTGAGCCCAAGGCCTTTTTCTCCAAACATAATTTATTTACGTCATAGGTGTACATGGCTAATCATGGTGTCCAGACATTTGGTAGAGCTTAGGGATGACAGTGGATTGTTTGATAATAAAATGGTTGCAATTTCCGCCTGAAAAAAAACACACATTTTCCCGCCAAAAGGCCTTTCTCCTTCCTGTGGTGTAGCAAATAACAACAGAAATGGATAATTCCACATTAGATGTTACTAA
>OMNZ01059280.1:0-13104 GCA_900303255.1 Lesueurigobius sanzi | reverse complement strand
TCAAGAAAGAAAATTACTTATGGCTGTGGACGTCTCAATTTAAGTGTTTCTTTTCCCATTTTAAGTCTAATTTTAGGCAATATAAAGCATGTTCCATTGGCAATCATATTTCAAGAAGCCCAAACTTACTCAAAAACATAAATTATTTTAATTCAAGCTCTTTTTGAGTAATTAATCTTACGTATGATGGCATTTTCTTTCATGTGTAGAACATTCTTACACAGAGAAAAAACTGAAAAAATGCCCCCCTTTAACCCCGTTAGTTCATATATGATACACAACCTTAGCGTCTGTAGGGACTAGTTTTTGCTTTTGGCCACGATTGGGAGTTTTGGCCCCAGCTCCTTTGACGAGGAAGAAAATCAGCCCCTCATCAGGACAACTTGCCTACCACTGGTCTAAGGGGACGAGATTGCGTTTCTGGGCAGCTCCAATATGTCAATATGATCAATAAAAAAAAGGCAGTGAATCAGTAAAGACAGCGGCGGAGGGCGATCTCTGAAGGACACACAACGAGGGGACACATTTTGTGGCTTGACTGACCTTTAAAGGACAAGAGTGAATACTAAGGAAGGTGTAAAGGGGATAATGGAAATGTTACGGATTTAAATATTGATTGGTTAGTGGCTTTACAACAATAATCAGACTAAAAAGAGGCCATTGCACTCATGTGACCCCAGTGTATTCAGGCAAGAATCAATTGAAAAAGGTGGCATTAAGACGAGACGGGGCAGGAGAAGACATTGGTTTTTCATGCAGTGGCCAAATTTGAGATTTCTGGCTACTTTTCTCTCTCAACTCCCCTAGTTTTAATGTGAGGTTTTCATTATGATCTGGCAATAACATCTCCACTTTTGTAAACTCCAAACTTCCAGTCTTGGGCTTACATGAAATGTCTAATTCCTGCCTGATTTATTTGGATATTTTCGTTACTAACTAGCTTATTCTAAAACTAAAACACCATATCCAAATTCTCCTCTGAAATAATCTTTGTAACTAAAAGAAATTGAAATCTGGCTCTATAACACAATTTCCCCCTCGCTATTCTCCTGTAGTGTCTCGACTTAAAAGGAACATTGTGCAAAATCAACTTTTCCGACGGTTTTCCCACGTTACAAAGTTGTTCCCTCATCAAAAACAAAGCTGGAGCGGTGTTTTTGAGCCACACGCGCCTGTCTGACGAAAAATCTTCCACTGAAAGCAAAGCTCTGGATTATACACCTCCTTCTAATACTAAGGCAAGTGTCTGTTGTACCATTCAGGTCCGTACCTTCTCGGTTTTCTCCTCTGGTGGATCGGAGCAGCTGGACACTTCAGCCAAAGCCACTCGGAGCAGGGAGTTGAACAGAGGGATGGCCAGGTCCGAGTTGACCACTCCTGAACGGGACAGCTGATCCCTCACCTCGGACAGAGTCTCTTCCACCGTCTGCAGCTGTGGACAACCATCAGACGAATATAATTATAGAAGGTGGAGAAAACAATCAGGAGGGCACACTGGATCATAACCAGGGGAAAAACAGGTGCTCATCAAGTCCACCGGAGGGCAGGCAAGCACGGATAACAAAGAAAGGAGCGAGGCAGGGTGCTGTGTGTTTAATCTACACCAACAATTTCAACCCAGAGTATAATTACAGTTTAAGCCACTACACTTAAAGAACAGATGAAGGCAGTTAACATGAAGCAGGTTGCAATATAAAGCTTGTTTCATTGATGATAAAGTAGATGCTAATTAAGGAAGTGACCACAGACAGACTCCAGGTGCACAATAACTACTTGCGGTAAATAGCAAGATGCTGGAATAACCACAAATGTTACATCCTTTTTTAGATATTCATATGTACAATCTACTTCTAGCAGGGATGCCAGAGATACGGCTCGCGGGCCACATTCGGCTCCAGAGAAGATTTCATCCGGCCTCGAGGCAATTAGCAGTATATAAATCCCTTTGGGGCAAATATTATATATAGATTGAGGCTTACTGTTTTAAATAATAAATTAGGTGAGGTTTAAGGGATGTCACCATTCAAATGTTTTGAGTCACGGTTGTTTAATTTTGTGTAACTATACTTGGATCGTGTAACTAGTCACAGAAAGGTATTTAAATAGAGAAAACCTGGAAGATCTTGGTGGCTTCTAACTTCACCCCTGTTTATCCCCAAAGGAATACATCTTCAGTCTATTTACATTACTGACGGCACGCGCAAAGACCAAGCCGGGTACACATCCACAGTGTTGGGGAGTAACTAAATACATGTATTTAAAATACGTATTCAGAATACTCAATTTGAGTAACTGTATTCAGGTACAAATACTCTCTCATTTGAGGGTATTTCGAATAGTTACTTTTCAAATACCAAAGGAATACAGAGAGGGAGAGAGAGAGAGAGAGAGAGGAAGGAGAGGGGGAGGAAATAGGGAGAGAGGAAGGAGAGAGAGGAAGGAGAGAGAGAGAAGGAGAGAGGGAGATGAAGGAGAGAGGAAGAGGAAGGAGACAGACGGAGAGGAAAAAGAAAGAGAGGGAGAGGAAGGAGAGAGGGAGAAAGGAAGGAGAGAGCGAGGAGAAAGAAAGAAGAGAGAGAGAGGGAGGGAGAGAAAGAAAGAAAGAAAGAAAGAAAGAAAGAAAGAAAGAAAGAAAGAAAGAAAGAAAGAAAGAAAGAAAGAAAGAAAGAAAGAAAGAAAGAAAGAAAGAAAGAAAGAAAGAAAGAAAGAAAAAGAAAGAAAGAAGAGAGAGAGAAGAGACAGACAACAGTTGGTGTAAAACTGAATATGTTACAAAATACATTTTAAGTACTCAGTATTCTGTAACTGAATACAATTTCAAAGTATTCTCCCCAACACTGCGCATCAACAGGTCTAAGCTCAGGTACGAACATATCTCTATGGAAAATAGTGGCCTATTCCTTTAAGTCATCCTATGTCAAAAATGTATGTCTGAAAATGATTTTAAAATAATCAATAGGCTATAGAATATTACTATTAGCCAAACCTGAATGAAGTAAATTGGTGTGAATGTTTACAAAATATATTTTTTCTTTGACCTTAATTAACTGTTTAAGTTTCTTCTATATCAGACAATAAGGTAAGCGATGTGTTGTTCAACAACGATGTGTTTGTTTGAACAACACATCGCTTACCTTATTGTCTGATATAGAAGAAACTTAAAACAGTAAAGTAACAAAAAAGACTAGATGAATGCCATTCAGAAAAAAAAGACCTTAATTAACATTTCCATGTGGTCAGGGCTGCACTTTCACTTTCCTTTTTACCGTGAAATAAACTCAACGCTGCACAAGCTTCTTTTGACTCCTCTGGCGACTTTATGGAATTATCATGTGGAGATGGATAAGATTTACTCTCTGCACATTGGATTTTTTAACCTGTCGCTGACTTCATGTATTTTGGGGTGGATTTTTCATGGGTTCTAAAATCCTAACGATTATCCTACCGTGGGCTTTTATTACCGTGGTGATCATAATACCGGTTAATGATTTTGGACACTAATACAGCACAATTTCACAAAAAAAAATAGGAACAACATGCACACAAAGAGCTACTGTATGCGCCATTTCCTTGCTTGCACTCGCTATTTAGTAACCTTGCCTGCAAGCTGAATTCTCGCGGTATTTGTGATTTCACAAACACACGAGAATCCATCTTGCCCCGAGCCGCTAAAGTGTTTGAGCCAGGACCACCAGTGGGACGGAGCGATGAAAGCAGCAGGTGCCGAGCAAAACAAACATTTGTTTCGAAAATAAGGCAGTGTGGGTGAAGGTGCCTTCAACCCGCAAACTCGGGCTACAAAAAAACACAAAAACCACTCGACGACATTATGATATAAAGCTCAGAGCCGCTATCTAACAAACAACTACGAGCCAAACTCCGAACGGATTCGTTTGGAGCGGTCCCAGATTGATATTGTGGAGAACTCAACTACGAGTGCTACACAATGTCTATCTGGCTCTTGCCAGGTTAGCTATTTAGCACCTTCCCTGGTAAAAGCCCCCCAAATCATCAGCCTGGTGTGACTTCTATTGTAGCTGACTCATAGTTAATCCTCGTACCTGGAAGGACAGCTCGGGCTCCACTCTCTGCAGGGCCGTGTTGGCGCTGTGCAGACAAATGGCCAGCAGCGCTTCCAGCAGGCGTATACTCTGCAGCTGCCACTCCTCCTCCAGTTTCTTGGCTGGATCCTTCGCTTTGCCCTCCGAGTGTCCCGAGGAGCTGTGGATGTCGCTCTGCTCGTGCCCCGGAGCCTCCAGCCCCGGATGATGATGATGAGGAGGAGGAGGAGGAGCGGAGTTCTCTGGGCTGCCTTTGCTCTTCCCGTCGCGCTTTTTCTTGGCTTTCCCGTCTTTGGTCTTGCATGAGAGCTTCTGGATGACCATGGCCATGAGGCGGAGGCAGATGTCCAGCCCTCCCAATCTGAAGAACTGTCTTTGAAACAAGGGGCTGGCCAGATAGATCCAGCGGCACACGGACCACACGTCGGCCGCCCTGCGCACCTGCTCCTTGGACGGGAGAGCCACGCTGTCGGGCGACAGGTACGGAAGCCTGCCCCCTAAAGGCTCGCTCGCGGTACTGTCGTAACCTGAAGTGTCCTCGGAGTCGTTGGCCGAGTCCCTGTCCGAATCGGCCTCTTTGCTGACGCACAGGAACGCCAGACACAGGAAGAGGTTGATGACGTGGAGGTGCGTCTCCGCTCGGCTGCGTCCCGGGCCGCGTCCCTGTCCAGCCCTGGTTTTATGCGGCGGGTAGGCCTCTTTCAGACCTTCGTAGAATTTGCTGAGGCTCTGCGGGCCCTCGCCGGCGCCGCGGGAGCCCAGTTCTTCGGCCAGAGCGAAGACGGCCTCTCGCTCCTCGGCGTCGGCGCTCTCCAGCTCCTGGAGGACGCCCTCGGCCTGTTTGTGCCCGATGCCGATGATCAGGGTCTCGAACACCTTCAGAGCCAACGAGCGGGTTTGGTCCAAGTACACCAGCTCCGTCACCTGGTTCAGGCCGTTGCAGCTGACGAAGAGGTCTCGGATCACTCTGGGGAGAAAGATGATATAAGAAGTGAGCAGTGATGGGAGTAACGCAGGACAAAGTACTAAGACACAGAAGTATAAAGCTTCATTCAGTAAAGGAGTAATATAACGTAACACAGAAAAAAGTAATCTAGAAATAAGTACATCTGTCTAGAAACCTAGGTGCCCATGGTTTATTCCATGAAGGGCCAAACACAACACTATTTTACATGGAGAAAGACCAAATACAAACAGATATATTATTAAAGAACCATTAATTACTCTACTATTCAGTTGGGGGTCCTGTTTTGGCGTCTGTAGTAACAATTTACAGTCTATTCACTGCACAAGATACTTCTTGCAAATCTAAAGCAAATCTATTTGCATAGCATTTTTCATATGACACAAGTCACACCTAAAGCGCTTCACACATGAAAGGGAGGGGGGTCATTCCCTCATGATGGTGGTGGTAAGCTACATTTCTAGCCACAGTTTCCCCTGGGGTAGACTGACAGAAGCACCATCTTGAGGGCCAAATGAAACCCCTTTGAGGGCCAAATTTCTCCCACTCTGGGCAGCCATGGTCTAGAAATAAGCAATTTGTGCTTGACTTGGGAAATTAATTTCAAGGAATCTGCCGATGGGGTATGTGTTTTAAACTTTATTCAAGAAGAAAAAACTTGAGCAACAAACTTATTCGGAGAAATTTAAGATTTATTTATTTATTTTTTACTATGAGAAGATCTTTTTTCTTAATTTAAGTTCAAAAAACTTGCCTCGCTAGCAGATTCATTGAAGTGAGTTATTCAAATCAAAACCAAATATTCTTAATTCAAGAAAATGTATTAATTTCTAGATCAGATTTTTGCAGAGTGAAGTTTATCCTAAACATTCTTTAGGGACCTGCGCTTTGATATTTCACATTTTATACATCGAAATAATGTCTCTAAGGATTAGTTTATCCAAACTAGCAGCTGAGCTGGTGAGGAGCTGACCTGGATCGCCCCCCGCAGGCAGCAGTGGGAATAATTTCATAAAAATAAAATACATAGATGGCAACTCCATGGCACCGATGTGAAAACACTTTAAAGACAGAACGGTTCAGAATTGATCCAATGTTGTATTATTAGTTAAAAAGGTAGAGGACAGTTTAGGGTTTGAACAATTACACAATTGTACCCAGGAAGTACAGATCAAAGCGCTGAAACACTGAAGAAGAAACCAGGAAGAAACAACCAAAAAACAACTCAAAGCTACATGAATGAAGTGAAATACTGCTCTAGGTAAAAGTTTCTTCAAATAAGATTGAAGTTTTTTCTTGAATTAAGTTTAAGAAACGTACCCCATTCGCAGATTCCTTGATATTAGGTTAAAAGGTTTTTTTTTTTTTGTATATAATGTTGTCCAGGTATCGCCCCAAGGCTTTCTTTAGTCTTCAGCCCTTATAGTATCACACCTTCCTCTTAGTCAGAGCCGTTTCTAGCAAATAATTCTTCATATTAAATAAACATGAGAAGCAAACATTGACCTTTGCTCGTATGAAAGCATCAGTCAAACTTGCAGACAGAAGAGGAAACACTCAGCTCCTGGATTTTGATAAGAAACCACAGCTGAGCCCGAGAGACCGTCTCGAGAGAAACCTCTGCCCTTTTCCAAGACTTGGATTTCACATTTTAACTCAGGGCTAAGACCCACTGGCTGCTCGGACTGAGTAAAGAGACAGCCTCGACCAGTGTACTGTATGTGAACCTGAATCATCCTTTTTGTGTGCAATTTTCACACAGCCCATAAGCAGAAGCGGAAACCAGAAGTGAAATGTTTTCGCACCAAAAATGACTTGTCAAGGCGGCGTTAGCCTCTTCAAATTAATTGTGCCACTTGTTTTACTTACAAGACATGCATTTCTGAGGCTAAAATGAAAAAGGCTATCATTTTAAATCGGAATGTGCATCACTGAGCAAATTAAGTCCCAGACAATACAGGTTTTGTGTCTGGCTTCTTAAACACATCAATATAAAAATGAGCCAGTCTTTTGAAGGCCTCTTTGAAATGACTCCCAAAGATTCAGCTCCAATGAAACAGTTAATCCAATCACTCCACAAGTCACCACTGAACTTTCTTAAACTTATTTAGAGATTTGTATTCCCTTCAGTTATAACTAAAGATTTCACGATTCAAATTTTTTGTAGGGAAAAATATTGCGGTTTTTCGATTAGTCACGATTATCGGAAATTAGGAAGAAAATACAGAGAATTTCTCAAAATCTTACTATACTGTAAGTACTGCCTTCAAACTCTAGATTTAGACCAGATTTAGACCAGGTTTAGACCAGGTTTAGACCAGGTTTAGACCAGGTGTAGGCCAGATTTAGACCAGGTTTAGACCAGATTTACACCAGGTTTAGACCAAGTGTAGGCCAGGTTTAGGTCATGTTTAAACCAGGTTTAGGTCACATTTAGACCAGGTTTAGGCCATGTTTACACCAGGTTTAGGCCAAGAGTAGGCCTTCAGTCAGTTCAAGTAAACAATAGTAATATTAATGTGATTGCTGTTCGGTTGAAAACCTATTGAACATTCAGCAAATGTAAAAAAAATAAAATAAAAAAAGAAACGATTAACATTGAGTCCTAAAATTCTAACGATGAACCGACCGTGAGCTTTTATAAAAGCAGTAATCATAAAACCGGTTAATCTTGACATCCCTAGTTATAACCTTGTACGAGTTGATACTGTATGGCCAGGAATGTAAACTATTGCGACTTACATAATCAGTGTGGTCTCTTCTGTCAGCGCACGGCGCTCTGATAAATTATTGACTGGCATTAATTAGGAATGAGAGACGGCTCTAATGACACCGACACTGTCTGGGGTGAAGTTCTACTGTAAGTCAGTAGCTGCAGGACGCACACTAGAGGCTTTAATGAGTGTGGGTTATGTAAGCAGCTGACTCTGCACTCAGGAGTGGGTTTTCAGTTAATTTTTAATTGAATCGAAACAGTCAATGTCTTTGTGAGCTTTCCTGTATTAACCTCTCGCTGGAGAAATTAACTGTTTCTTATATAACATGTTTAATATTGATGTGGATTAGTGTTCAATAGTCCTACAAAAACCTTTTCTACATAGACTCACTAAGTTGCATCATAGCGCTCACCTGGACTTGAGCAGCGCGGGCAGAGTCTGCAGATATACCAGCAGCACCTCGATGGGCAGGCAGTGGGTGTGGTAGGTGCAGATCTGGGTGCACACAGTGGACACGCCCAGCTGCTGAGCGTGATGGGCCAGCTCCACCCCTCTCTGCAGCACAGGGTTAAAGATGTGCGTGTAGAGCTGCCACTGCACGATGGCGTTCCCGCGAAGAGTCAAGTGACATACGTGGCCCGCGACCTGCTGGCTGAGCGGCCAGTCCTCTCCAAACACCAGCTCCTGATAGGCCTGAAGAGCGTCCCACTTCCACAGCATGTCCTCGGTGCCTCCTCCGCTGGGCAGGATGCCCTGAGAGCGATAGCACAGGCCGCTGGACACTGTGTGCTCGCCCTGCTGTAGAGTCTCCTCCAGCCCGGGGAGCTGGCTGCTGTCCAGAGTGCAGATGTTACAGGAGGCCAGTTTAGCCTTCTCTGAGGGCTGTCCTCCTCCCAGTTGGTCCAGGATCATTCTGCCCAGGACACTCAGGACATGGGACTGGTAACTGCGCAGCCCTGGGGCTTTGAAGGCGTGCAGCAGGGGTCCTACCACAGAGCGAGGGTCCATACAACAGCAGATCCCCACGGCCTGGACCCCGGCCAGCACCTGTAGAACGGCTGGTCCACTCGGGGAGAGTCGCTGGAGCAGCCGCAGACACTGATGAGCACAGGCAGCTAAACAACAGCAGCGCTCTGGGTACCTCCCAGTGTCCCCCTCCCCGTCTTTACCTTCTCCTTCCTCCTCAAACGGGTTACGTCGAGCGCCCTGTTTAAAGGCAGACACTGGTAAACCGGACAAGTCTCTGTGGTGATGGAGGAAGTGTGAATATTCGCAGCGGCGATGGCGTCTGCGGGCGCACACAGACTGATGCAGCTGCTCGGACTTAGCTTTCTTCACCGCACTAATGATCTTAAACACACCAGCGATCAGACCACGCAGTCGCTCCGCCGCCTCTCCTCCGATCTCAGAGTCCCGGGCTCGACACAGACCCTCCAGTTTCAACACTGTGGCCTCAAACAGCTCCAGGCCGCGGTGCTGCACAAACTCATGGATGAGCTCCAGAGCCTGGCTGAAGAAGAAGGGGTTTGGAGTGGAGGCCTGTAGGCAGCCCAGCAGCACCTGCAGCACACCCTCCAGGAGCTCAGGCAGCAGCAGCGCTCTGTGGCGGTACCGCGAGAAGGAGAAGTCGTCCTGAACCTCCTGAAGGGTCTTCTTGGGTCGAGGGGCGAAGGGGTTGGTCTGTCGGTCTAAACAGCTCCTGATCTTGAGCGTAGCTCGCAGCAGGTCGGTGAGACTCCGGCGCAGGCTGTCGGGGAGGGCCTCGCTCTGACTCACGTCCACAGACATCAGGTGTAGGATGGTGCGCAGGAGCATCCTCTGCACCAGGGCAATGGGCTCCTCTGTCCAGCCTCCTGCCAGCTCCTCTGCCCCGGCCCCCACCATCCCCCCGGGGCCACAGCACTCTCCGAACTCCGTCAGGATCTCCGTCAGCGTGGGCACTACGCTGACCGCCAGGCCCGGGTTATGGTTAATGCTCATGTCAAACTTGCACACCTTCTCCAGCAGCGACAGCAGCACGTGACAGAGGTCAAAGGGCGAGTTCTCCATTCGGTTGAAGATGGATATTGCCGCTGGGTCAGTGAGGGTCTCGGTGTCCGTCTGACACCCCGTGGTTCTGGGATGGGGGTACGGCGCGCTCATGTTGTCGGTGAGGGTGCTGGCGTTGGATGTGGCGATGTGTGACGACGGGTCAGACCTGTGGTGCTGGCAGCTCACTCTCACAGAGGCACCATGGGACCTCCGGCTCCGGGCCCCCGCTGGCCCCGACGCGGCCCTGTCCTCGCAGTTGGCTTCTGAATCTGACGTGGACAACTGGGATTTACGAGCATCTTTCACAGAGTATCTTTGGGCCGTCCTGCGAGAGCGGCGGGACTTCCACGTTCCACTGGACACTCGCGCTCTCTTCCCCGGGGCCTGCTCATCCGTCCCAGCCTTCTGTCCCGCTCTGAGAGGCACGGCTTTAACCTCCCAGTTTAGGAACACCTCCAGTAATGACGGCAGGGTGAAATCTGTTCAAAGAAAGAGAAAAAACAAGTTTACTCACAGAAAAAGCTTAGATAATAGACTTTAACCCCCTGATGGCCAAGGGTTAGGGTTTAGGTCATTTCTCTCGCCTGGAGTTTTTTTGCTCTTTAATGCTATTACAACACCTCCTTTCAGTGTACCCTCAAGTATTATACTTTATTTTTTTCAGGACAACCTGGACTTTCATAATTAACAAGTTGTATTGGGTTCATAAGATTTCAACTTTACAGACATTTATTGGCAGAGAGCGTGGGATCTCCACTTTTTGAGGAAAAAAAGTAAGTTTCCATCTTTAGATCAGAAGATATTCACAAGTACAGTAAGTAAACTTTATCTGTGGCATCATCAGCAACGCTAATGGGGCTCAGAGGGTTAAAATGTTTGTTGCAAGGGCCACATTGGGTTTTTGAACTGGGTCCGGTTGCAAATAGATCATAATCATTTAAATACACTGAAAAAGGCAACAAACGGTGTAGGTGTAGGCTATGCTTTATTTCTCTTTGTCAGTGAAAACATTGGGGCTGTTCACCCTTTTTGGCCAGAGCATATTGGGCTTTGTCATGTTCCGTGGGTCGGATTGAAGAGCTACACAGGCATGAGTTTGCCCACCTCTGGTCTACAGCAATGTTAAACCAAGACTAAACGATAAACTAGGTCTAAACCAGGTCTGAACTAGTTCTAAATCAGGTTAAACGGACACTGAATGAGCCATGTTTCTGATGAGAACGACTTTACTGCAGCTTTAGATTCAGTTGAAAAATGTAGTGGAGCAGAGAGTACAGAACGTTGCAAAGACCAAAGATACATCTATAGATTTTTGGAGGAAGACCACTTCACCTCAAACCACCGTGGGGTTGAAGGGTAGAGCTTGTTGAAAATTATAAATACTTGGGGACACAGGCTGAACTTTTTGGGAGCCCCTCAGACTCTACTTTCTGACCTGTTTTCTGGTCAGGTGACGCGGAAAGCTCTGAGCATTCTGTCTAATGATGCTCATCCTCTTCATGAGGAACTCTGCTATTTTATTTTATTTTATTTTATTCTATATTTTATTTTATTTTATTTTATATTTTATTCTATTTTATTTTATATTTTATTCTATTTTATTTTATATTTTATTTTATTTTATATTTTTATTTTTATTCTATTTTATTTTATATTTTATTTTATATATTTTATATTTTATATTTTATTTTATACATTTTATATTTTATTTTATATATTTTATTTTATTTTATTTTATTTATTTTTTTTATTTAGTTGGGACAGTGCATGTTAATGAACACACATGAGAACCATGCATGTAAACACACCACTAGCCTTGGGCTAATTTGCATCAGTTGTCCCACACTCGTACACACAAACACACTCTCATTCATCCTGATCCTTGTCTTCTGGTTCAAAGTTCAGGGCTTCCATGGTGAGGACACGCCTTTACACCTGTAGCCATCTCTATTCTAAACTCTGACCATAGAAGTACACATGCATCGGCTTCTGTGTGAGGGGGAATAGTTGTTTTCTTTGTCTTATTGTATGTAAAACTGGCAATGAAGTTTACACTTGGGAACCTTGTTGGACTTTTGAATGCATGATGTTTTTGTGTATCTTTTGTGCTGCAAAACTAATTGCATGAAATAAAGTGAATGTGATGAAATAAAAGTATTTATCAAAACATTTACGTTTACTTTGTCACTGATTCCATCACATCGATCCCTTGGAGCCTCACATTTTGGACATCAACTAATAAAACCAGATTTCGAGGAGCGATAAGCGTCAGGTGCACTTTGGTGTTAGTTAAGACTTGCTCACTTCAGAAGAATTCATTAAAGTAAAAATGTCTAGGCTCCGTGTTAGAAAGAATAGCAGTAATGTACTAAATACCAGAGTCATTGTGAGGTCACTGCAGTAACTACAGCCGTCACACATAGAAACTGATCAAAGTGTCACAATACAGGCTCAAACCAGATACAACTGGATTCCAATTAACACTGCAGCGATAGTTGTAGCTTATGTAAAGTAATTAACACGCTAAAGAGTAAACAGGCTTCAAGCTTGTTCAAAATAGTAATGTTTTCATGTTTTTTTCCAGATAAAGTTATGATTTCCAAATTCCTAGTGAGCAGGTACTTTATATATTGAAGGTCTGTATGTTTTCTCCAGGTTTAGGACTAGCTCAGTGAGTTTGTAGCTCCATGAATATATCTCAAGATTCCAAGATGTTTTGCAGAGTTATGGGGACGAAACTAAGTATAGACTGCGTTCACGTGACATCACAACATCCTAACGAGCCTCTAGTTTAACATTAAGGTGAAGGGCAGCTGGAAATGATATGGTAGTTGTCAAAATGCAGATGGTTTCTCTGTGATTCCTGGGCCAATCCACATGGAACGAAAACTGGCACAAAGTTCATTGGGCCTCATTCATGAACATCTTCGTAAAAAACTTTGTAAAATCCGTACGTACGAAGCCACTGGGAAGAAACTGCGCCAGATTCATGACACACTCTTAATGGGGGTAAACCGTTGGCACCTGTGTCTTGAGGTTGGTGAATGCCAAATAGGAAGCGCGTGCGTGTTAGGACCAATTAGCATATGTCACCGCCTATCATTCACCATAAAAGGATTAGAAGTGCAGTGTGCATCAGACTGAGCCTGAGGAGGAAAAATGGCCAAACGCAAGTCCAAACTGACAAACTTGGAAAATCCCAAAAGGAAAAAAAACTTCAATTCAATGGAAATCGACGTCCTTCATCAAGGAGTAACGGAAAATAAAAATATACTGCGCTCCACGGTGGCGCGAGTGCGTGCATGTTTTTGGTTATAAGCCACCTCTTGTT
>OMNZ01059275.1:1819-18120 GCA_900303255.1 Lesueurigobius sanzi | reverse complement strand
TTAGCACCAAGAGAGGAGGGACTTAGAGGTTACTCCTCCTTCTGGTTTACCCTTAAGAGACCTACAGCGTGCTCAAGTCTTTATTAAGCTGATGACGATCTTTGGACTAAGATTGAAATGTCCTACACTTCAACTACAGAGTACAGATGAAGACTGACGAATTTTTGCCTATGATGCGTGTATAGTAGTGTTAATGTTGATATTTAATTTTTACGTGACATCAGCCTGCCCAGGGACTACAGGTGGAATTTAGCATTGGTGCTACAACCCGGTACAATGCATCTCTCCTTTCTGAGGTTAATGTTTATTGTGCACTGTCTCGGTTCAAATAAATGAAAAACGAAATGAATATAATATCAGACAAAGCAAGCCTAGAGCAGGGGTTTTCAACTGGTTCTGCTCCAGGGACCAGCATTCAGACTAAGCAGTAGTCTGCGGCCCACTGTGTGTGCGATATAGGCCTATTATTTTGTATAAAAGAGGGCTATATTATGTCAGTCTACCCCTGGGCAGCTGTGGCTACAATACTAGCTTACCAACACTGAGTATGGAGTGAATGAATAATGCCATGTAAAGCGTCTTTGAGTGTCCAGGAAAGCGCTATATAAAACCAATGCATTATTATTATTATTACTTTATTTTACAATACTTTGTGTTCTCAAATGTATAAAATAACAAACGTAGAATTATTGAAAGAGATAAATCAACTTGATATTCATGCATATTCAATATGCAGCGGCCCTAGTGTATTTTTAGTAGTTAACATGGATAGCAAGTCACAGACCACCAGCAGTACTGCCACGGACCACCAGGGGGTCACGGACCACTGGTTGAAAACCCCTGGCCTAGAGTATCCCACATCCTTAGACCCTCCTCCGCGGCAAGAAGAAACTCTGAAAACCCTGTGGGAGAATCAAAAAAATCTCATGGAGAACCACAGTGGGGAGGGATCCACTCCTATGGACGGATACTAGGGCAGGGCGATATGACCTAAAATTGATATCACGATATAAAAAAGAAATATCACGATAACGATATATTTGATGATATAATTGAGAACAGATAAAGTATTTAAAAATCCTAGCTTTACACCTATTTATTTTCAAAATGTATTTAACCAGGAAAGTCCCATTGAGATTAAGAACCTCTTTATCAAGGGAGTCCTGGAAACATACATCCTGCAATACATTTTACGTTTGAAGCACGCTGCCGCTGCTCCTGACTTCAGTCAAAATAAGCAGCTCCACTTAATTTCCTAAGTGGAGTATAGAAAATAACCAAGAGAATGTTGCAAGAAATTATTTGAAATATGAAAATACTTTGGGAAATGTGATCACATGACAGGACAACTTCCTGTCCTGTCAGTATAGTCGTTGGTAAAAGTATTTGGGTCAGCGGGTCATTCTATACGCACAGATAAAGGTGAGTATATGGTACTGACTGGACTAAACTAATGTGGACTCATTACTAACATGTCTGAGTGAATGTGGACGAATGGCTAACCGTCTTGTCCTGTGCTAATCATATCGCATACGCAATGATATAAAAAAATGACGACCATATCCAAAACCTATACCGGTATATCGATATACGATATGATATGGCCCAGCCCTAACGGATAACCTTATTATAAAGCGTTATTATTGCATGACAACACACAATGTCTTATCAATCAAAACTGTAATACACTAACAGCAGCAACATCAGCAACAAACTGTGATACAATCAACATTTGCATGTCTAATATGCTCCAAAAAGAAGTGCCGCCATCACTCGTACTCTGTGTCACTCATGTAGGACTTTGTTCACTCACAAAGTGTCCCTAAATGTCTCCTCTTGAATGAAGCCCATCTTTACATGGAGAGAATGTCAAGAAGGTGAAGCTAAGAGCTTTCGCAGTCAAGTGTGCTGGAAAATAACCGCTGTCTGAGTGCCTCCATCACCGCGCCAGACTTTGGACATTCCCAATGCCCACAAACGCCATTCAAGTGACACATCAGACATTGCAGAAACACTCCAAATTGCAAATGGCAGAGCTCCAGTGAATGTGAATGATGTCCATGCCAAAGACAGCCGCATAACAAGAAACACTCATGAAGAAGTCTTAATTATTGTTATCTATCATCAAATTGCTCAATCGCATTTTTACTTTCAAGGTGCACGAATGACAGCAGTTTGGGTGTGAGCTTGGTAAAGCAGCTCTGAAAGCACGCGCCAATGTAATCTCGCCAACCGCAAACAGTTTTAACACCAAAAGCCCATCTAAAAATCAGTGCCAATTCTGCCGTTTGATCAAATCTAAAATCCCATATTGTGGAAAACCTTTTTAGACATTTTCTGAGGCACTCATGCTGCAACCATTTAGAGAGAGGAAGGGGAAATGGATTTGTCAGGCTCTTTTCAAAGCTCCTGGACTCCAAAAAAACATTTTGTTTATGGACAACTGGTGATTACATTTTGAAAGGTAATGATATTTATTATATTGTAATGTGTTTATGTTGAGTTTTGCTGTGAGGTTTTTGTTATTTCTTGGAGTGGTACAGCACTGCATTGATAAAAGGAAATAGATTTGGGACATTTCTACCGAGAGTGAACGTAACTGGAGTACCAATGCCAACAGGAATAGGAGTGTTTGTGAAGGAAAAGAAGCAGAAAGCGCCTTCTAAAACTTGACGGGAACAAATTTGAGCTTGGGCAAAATAAGAAGGCATTTTTTACTATTTGCTTTCTGCTTATTGTATTACTTCAGTGACCGCAGTGCAGCTTTTGTGGACCCACCTTCAATGACAGCTTAAGAGTTAGTTGTTACTGAAGCTGCAGGGTTATTTCCATGTTTTGGGTTGATTCAGGGCGATCAGTTGCAAGTCATCCCGACAAAACAATATAATAATACAGTATAAATTGCATATTAAGGGTATTTTGATTACCACAGAGATGTGATTGATGCCATTCATCCAACCCCCAAACAATTTAGCAATGTTTTGGATAAAATACCACTCTTTGCATAAATCATTTGGCCCAGCTGTGCCAGAGCACTGCGGATGAGAACATGTCACGTTCGGCAGAAGAGATGGAAAAATTCACACTAACAACATGAGAAGGAGCACAAAAAACAAAGTGCAAGCCTTCAAAGAACAAATGAATCCTTGTTCAAAGGTTCTCAAGCAGCTTTTGAACAGAACACTTTTTGTGAGAGAAGTCGCTGGGATTCTCTGAATGCCAAAGAAAAATACAGAAGAAGAGAGTTTTACCCAGAGTTTTACAAGCTGCAACTGTGATTCCTATATTATTATACATTGCTAGACGTTGTGGGAGGAGGAAGGGCTACCAAGCCACCCCAATCAATGTTAGCTACTTATGACCCGCACATTGATAGGCCAAATTCGCTCCTATTTCAATTATCTACTGTCGCACACAAAAAAACTGCAGTCCAATCTGTTCATTTAACTCATAACTGCGTAGCATGAGCTGAACATATTAAAGGTTTAACAAGAAAGTGGATAAATACACACTGGTGAGTCACAGCTATTGCAAAAGCAGGTAAGAGCCATTGAAAGAAATCTACATACGGCTGTAAATTACTCTTTAATTAACAGTGTTTCAATTACTAGATCTACTTTGGTGCCATTTAAACTATTAAGCCACTTGTTCTTAATCAAGTACACACAACCTTAGTTTCACAAGTATCAACGGCAGATTACGGTAAGAAAAATGTAGAAATGGATGGAGATATCTGCTTTAGCAATTATCTCTGCGACGAGATGTTTTTTTTTTTGTATTCGGAAGAGGAGGGCTCAGGCTTTAAAATGAGCCCAGCCATGTTCTTCTAGGCCTCTGTGTAGCGATGTAAAGTTGCGTTGAAAAGAATAAACACAGATGGCACATAGAAGGTCAGGTTTATAGACGTTTATGTTTATAGAAGCATACATTAGTTGAATAATAATTTTTAAAAGTGCATTAGTTCTTCTGAGAATGTCTACCATAACCAAGTAAAAATACCCAGCCCTAGTTACAAGATTGCTACGATACAGAAATAACCTCATTTAATTGAGTAGCTGGAACCTCTCGATAGGTCACGCCATTGCTTTACCTGTGTGTGAGATGGCGCCAGGCCCTTCCGCCCGTACACTCCGATCAGAGCGTTCTTCTGCACTGAGATGTTGAACTTTATGAAGCGTGGTTGCTCGACTTTGACCTGCGAGCGCCAGAACACGCCCGGTGGGAGGTTCTGGCCCGCCCTCTTCCCGATATCCACCTGTCCCGTGTCAATGGAGTTGTTTTCCTGATGCATAACGCCACTCCTTCCTGCCGAGAGAAAAACACAAGCATCCCCAACACTGTTATTTCGTTGACTCGTGTACTGTGTTCTGTCATAGAGTCTGTCAACGTACATTTTTTGTATAATAAAAAGGAATAACTAAAGACAAACAATGGTTACATCATGTGTTACTTTTGTTACATTATACATATTTTGTAGATGTATTATGATTATGATTTCTGGGGGTAATAACAGGTTTACAGCTGAGATTCTGCCTCTCTGCCTTTTCATAGGAGCATGCTGTGTAAGAGGAGCCTGATCTGCCAACATGGATTCTCTCCAAACTCCCTGTTAATGATGTAGATAGGAAGGGGAACAGTGGTCTGTCTAGTTTGTGTATGGTTGGGACAGTGCTGTACAGTATATGAGGGGAAGGCAACGTCAGGCTCGGGAGCAAAATTTGGCACTTCAGAATTGAACCTCTGGCCCCCCAAAGATGATTTTTAGTAATATTATTGCACGTATGAGAGATCAAATGCCTGTTAAAGACTTCTAATCTAAACTCCTTTAAGATTTCCCATAGGAGCATACACGTCCTAGGTAAGGGTGTCAAAATTAACCGGTTTTACGATTACTGTGATTATAAAAGCTCACTGTAGGTTAATCGTGAGAATTTTAGGGGCCACAGTGAATCGTTTATCCTGAGCTGTAGTGCGTATGTGTCCCAACGGAACAAATTTCATTGCTTGTAAACATCCGGGGCTTAGCTGGAGGCGGGAAGCTAGATCCCTATCTATTTCCATTGTAGCTGTTGTCATAATAACGATACACAAATGTCTAACTGTTGTATTAAATATCAGATAAAACCTTATTTTATCATCTCAAATGTCATTCCTGTTGTTCTTCCACCTCAAGCCACAACAGGACCACATTTTTAGTTGTAGTTTTACACTTATAATCACTAGTTTCAGTCTTATTTCTCTTGCTCACTTCCTGCCTCCAACTGATGTCACTGATGATGTAAGCAGCGAAAGGGTCTATAAGGTAAATCTACAGGCCACAAATCATCAAAAGATTACGACTAAATCTATATGCAAACGTATTGTCAAACTAAACACCGATCTCCACCTTAATTCTGTCGCACATTAGTGAATCAAGACCAGCGCGTTTCATGTGACTCCGTGTAAACCCAGTCATCGCACGCCTTTTTATCTCTGTAGCTAAACACATCCAGAACACTAAAGTATGACTCCTGGCTTGTGTGCTCTCCTTTGATCTTCCAGTTGCGGTAAATGGTGCCTTCTATCTTTCGCCTTCACGCTCTGATCACGGACGATATCCGAGCAGAGGTTTAACAACAACACAGTCATATTTCGGGGCTAAATGAGCATTGGCCGAGCTCAAGGGGATTAAAATAATGGCTCCCCGTTGTCTCCGGCGCACGTCTTAAAAGAAATAAGGCCTGATATAATTGGCTTTTTATATAAAACTCCAACCGCTAACATATTTTTTCTTTTCTCCGCGACTTGTAAGCCTCCATTGCAGATAAGGTCTAAATGGAATCTGTCAGATATAGTGACCTTGCAGTCGGAAAATGGTGACAAATCAAAACAATTTGGAGAATGATGTCTGTAAATGCTGCTCAGAGATGGGAAGGCGGTGGTTTTTAATGTGATCCAAATGAAAAACTGGCAACAGGCAGCATGCTATTACCAGAACAGATTCCATTGTTAAGAAGACAAATCGGAAAAGTGTTTTTCAAGGCCTGCGCGGCTAAATCTCTGCTCGGAAAAAAAGATGGAACTGTTTAATTTTCAGAGGCAATAACTTTTCTCTTAGCGGAGGATGATGCAGAGGAGCAATTCTCTCCTTAGCAGAGCTTTCACCCCGCAGCAGCAGCAGCAGCATGTGCGCTTCAGCTCGATAACTATCGCTTTGAGTTCTACTGCCCATGTATAAAGGAGACTGAAGGGCCGTGGAATAATAGTGTACATGGACGTCTTTCTCATTCTTGTTGACAGCAGGTTACACAAAGGATTATTATTGCAATATTAGGAGGCGCAGTATACTGTATTTATCGCAAGAGGCCACGCATTAGGGATGCCACGAATGTTAGTCACGATTATTGTGAGAAAAAATATAGCGATTTTACAATTACTCACCATTTGTCAAAATTAAGGAAGAAAATACTGAACTCTTTCTCAAAACCTTTAAAGTCTAAATGTTCACAAAAAAGAAACAAGACATTACTGTATATGTGCAGTAAAAATAGTGAATAGTTACCCTCTATATCCTCGTATGGTTTGTCACAATTTGATGAAAAAATATTGCTTACCATTTTTGATTACATTTTTTTAGTTTTTTTTTAGCTTTTTATTTCATTATTTTTAAAATTTCAACACAACAATATGAAAGAAACAGTAACAAAAACAAAACAGAAAAATGAAGGGTAAAGGAGGGGCACTGATCACAGTAAAGTAAAGTAAAGTAAGTAAAGCTGGACACACACTAGAGGATTTTTAGCCAGATTTTTAGTGTTAGGAGGCGTGGCTCAATAAAAACTTTCTCTCATGGCATGATCTGTGGTGGGACTCCTCATGTGTGTGTGTGTGTGTGTGTGTGTCCTCATGTCTGTCCTTAAGTGTGTGTTGTCTTTGCACAGATCTTTAGTCTCAAAAGATTAAAAATCCTCTAGTGTGTGTGGCCACCTTAACACACAAAACTTGATCAAACCAAGCGGGCGAGATAGCCTGCCTCTGTTTATAATCTAACCACTTGGACCAGCGTTGAAAATAAAAGTTACCCTGTAGTCGCAGAAAGAAGGTCAGTCTCTCCATCGAGTGCACCTCCTCCACGATCATTTTCCAATCGGGGGGTGCCATCTTTCCCCGTTATTTTTTATTATTATTATTATTATTATTATTTAATGGAACATACTGTCTTGACATGTTTTTTTGTCAATATCATATTCAAATTATTATTGCAATAATAGCTTTCAAATATCTTAAATTTCTCATTATTTTCTCATATTATTCAAGCCTCCCGTTTACATGAGAATTCCAGGTAAATCACACATGTAAAGAAATCGAAACATAGATATCCAGAAAGTGTAAAAATTACACTTTTTATTTACATATTTTATGGTCATTAATATGTACTGTCCCTTTATATAAATAAAACAAACACAGGTTGGAAGCGTGTAAAGAAGAAAGGTGCAAAAATAGCACCTTAGTTACAAATATGTTTGCTGAACAATCAACACGTGAATTTATTTTACACCACGCGCCCACGCACTAACACTACTCTAAAGCCTGCATTCTGTTTGTATGTGGTATTGTTGTTCTGTAAACTTATACGGGTTACATGCAGTAAGTCAACAACATTTTTTCATATGGGTTCATTTCAGTCATTTGATTTTTACATGCATGCCAAGATGCCCTTCCTGTCGATTGTGTTGTGCACAGCATTAAGACTGGACACTTGGGAGGGCTTTGTATTGGCTTCATTGTGCTTGATGGTGTCATCATTATATGAGTAAAATTATACTACAAAAAATATACACTTTGCCTTAAACTCACTGTCAAAAGCTTGGTAAAGCTTTTGATTACAAACATGTGATAAGATCCTATGGAGCACCATAGTCCCGCCCCTTTAGCTGCTGCAGGAAGTAAACATCCCATTCAAAAATTGCATACACTTTTCGAAAAAAGCCTGTGGTGACTTATGGGCATAAAGCACACAATAATGAATTAAAGTTGTTTCCAAAACTATATAAACCAAAAAGTTATAAAAGCATTTCTCCGTGTTTTCAAGTATTTGGTATTTTCTTGCTTGTAAAATATCTGCGATATGGCTAGCAGTTAGCACATAGCTGATTAGCCTCCGTCGTGCTTTTAAACGCATACAATTTGAATTGTTAGAAAAGTCTATGGAGATTTTCAATGGGATTTTTACTTCCGGCAGCAGCCAAAGGGGCGGGACTATAGCAGGCAGCAGTGGAAATACTTTAGTTAAAATAAATTCTCTTTCAACCAACAATATGGCTCGCAACTCTGTGCCAGAATCGATCCAATGTTGGATTACCATCTACTGTATTTCCACACTTCCACTTTATACGGTGCGGGTCATGGAGGCAGCAGTCAGACCTGCCAAAAGATGTAGTCCTTCCAGTCCAGTCCATTTTTTAAGTACATAGGACTATAGAAAGTCCAACGTCCAACATGAGGACAGTTTTTGAGTGTTTTTGATTACACCAGTGTTTCCCAACCAGGAGCACGGAGAAAGGTTAGCAGGGGGTACTTGGAATAATGTCAGATAAAAATAAGATGAAACAAATTCATATTTTTGATCATTATGGTCAAAGAAAAGACATTTGGAAACATTTAACTGTAAAGAGTGAGATTTTGAGAGTATTTGGCATATTGTACCTGTTAAATTTGAGTTTTTGTCATTCACTTTCTCACTAATGAACAAAACCAAGGGGGTACTCGGAGTATAAATGAAAGGCCCAAGGGGCACGCGAGACAAAAATAGGTTGGGAACCACTGGATTACACAATATCCAGGAAGTACAGATCGAAGCACTGAACCATAAAAGAAGCCGACCAGGAAGAAACGACAAAAGAAAAAAACTCAAAACTGGATGAATGAAGTGAAATACTTGTCAAAGGAACATTATTATAGCATATTTAAAGCTCCAAAAACTCAACTTTGCAAAACGGAATCAACGCATAATTCTCTAATAAATTGTTGCTTTCCCGCAACTTACTGTATCATGTTTTATTAATGAACAAGATGAATGATGGATTCACACTGAGTAAATGATCTTTACTATTGCAACTTCAACCCAACTCTATCCCAACATCTTGCTATTTAATCAGGTGCTACATTCAATCATTTCTGGGCGATTTTACTCTGTACTTCGAATGGTCCCTGGGTGTGGAAAAACAGAACTTATTTGGTTTTGCACATCTGCTTTTTAGTTGTTGTTTTTTTTAGGAAAACTTGTGCAAATCAAATATTTACTGGACTGTTTCTTTAGAAGATAAATTCAAATGGTGCAGCATGTTCTGGTCAGGGCCAATGTAAGCGCTCTGTTGCTCTGCGGTTTCTGTGGGTTCTGCTTTTGAAAATATGCTAATGTGCTCCTAAAACGTATGAATCTGGAACAGCTCTTTGAACATAGCATAACATACTGAAACTGGGCTCTAGGACTGGAGACAGAATATGGCCACAGCAAATTACAATGCTCCAGGGGCAACATTTCCTTAAAGTGGGGTAATATGTAAAATTTACCTCATGTAGCTTTTCACAATGTCATCAAAAACATCTCTTGACTTGTGTTTCGGCAGCAGATTTATCATTGAAGTGAGGGGAGGTGGATAGTAAAAGGGACAGGCGTAAAGAGCATTAAGTGGAAACAAAGAAAAAGGAGCTAACCGTTTGTTTTAGATGAAAATAGCATTTTCTAGCCAACAAAATGTAAGATAGTGATCAAAATGAGTATGAACAGGGTTAAATACCAACAGCGGAAAGTCACATTTGTCTATTTTAATGTCCAGTCAAAACACTTTTGATGCTTTGATGCCATATTTATGGGTGGTTCACAAAATTCATTTTGCCAGATCGCTTTCTGCCGTGAGTCAGTTGCTGGTTTAAGGGCATTTTTTTGTGTAATTTCCGCCTGGTATTTATTTTGCTTTTAAATACCTCCTTATGATGCAACAGCAAGTGCTTGTGCTCTTTATTTTCATAACAAATTGAACTAGAATCATCTGAATGCTGTAGTCTGGTCATATCAATGAAATACTCATGATCAGAGAAACAACAAAAAATATATGTCAAAAATAGAATTTCTCACCTTTTGAGTGTTTCATTGATCTGACTCTACTACAGCATTCAGGTGCTACTAGTTCAATTTGTTATGAACATAAAGAGTCCAAGCACTTGATGGAGCATCAAAAGGAGGTGTTTCAGAAGCAGAAAACAAAATAAATACCAGGCGGAAATTATACAAAAAAATGCCCCTAGACCACAGGTGTCAAACACGCGTGACTTCATCTGGTCCACGACTTGTAGAGCACAAATTTCTGAGCATGTCAAAAGTAAGTCTCTAGCCCATTCCTGTCAGAAGTTATGGATGTTTAAAGAAATAACCAAAATCCTCACTTCAGCCACTAGGGGGCAGCCAACATCTAAAAACGGAAGGAATTGCACACCTGTCCAGCAGAGGGCACTGACATTATAAAAGCTACAAAAACAGAAGGTGTTCTGTTACTGGTCACTTTTACCAGCAACAGAACACCTTCTGTTTTTAGTGTTTTACGGCCCCCTGGTGGCACAGGCTTGAGAGAGTACGAGTAAATTATTTATTAGGCTACAGTCCTGTAGGGCTTTGACCAAATTTAACATCAAATGTTATTATTATTAATTTATTGAAAAAATGTTTTGTCAATAGTATTTTCCTCTTCACAATATATGCGGCCTGCGACCCCCTGCCCTAGACCATTTCAAAATTGTGACAAAGTGTGCCACCCCTAAATGTGCAGCAGTAGACTCCATTTTTTGGTACAGATGCTTACAATATCAATTGGAACAAGGCAGAAAGCGACCTGGCAAAATTTAGAAAACTTTTACTTAAACCATTATGTTGTGAACCACTCTAATATTCATTCTCCCAAACACTACATTAAACAGAAACAGCGAGTGGTGAAAACAGTGGGGAAAATCGTTGGGACTACTCTCCCAGAGATCAGCACCGTCGACACACCACTCGACGTCTGAGGCGAGTGCGGAACATCCTGCGTGACCCCGCTAATCATCTGTTCCACCTGCTGCCCTCAGGCACAAGGTATAGCCCCGCCCCCCCCTCTCTGCCCCCTCCCATGGACTATAACCACATTTCACAGTAACAACAGCTCTGAATTGGACTTTGCATTGTGGCATTATTATATCACTATCTCCATGTATCTGCCAACATGTCCTTGTCCTGCATTTTATGTCTGATATGCAATAACTGTTACTATTATGTTGCACTGATGTCATAACGGGCTGAATGTTACACTGGGTTACTTACAGAGGTCTTTTGGGGTTACACACCTGCTGCTCTTTTACATCAAACTACGCGGTGTTGATGCTCCAAACATAATTGTATTGTTTACTGTGACAATGACAATACATCGTTATGCGTTATGGGAATTTTGCCACCATTTTTCAGGACCACAAAGCCCATTTTCAATATTATTGCCTTGTAGATGGTGCGTTCTAACATGGCAGTCGACTACACAACAGGCCCCAACTATCCCGAAGTTACTATATTTGTCCATCTAGCTTCCTTTAGTTCTACAGTTAGCAGTTTTTTGTTTGGATCAGTAAGATCTCAAACACATACACATCAACACAATCTGCTGGCCACGCCCCATTACGTGACATCACATCCCAAAGCTCTATTGTAAAAAAAAAAAAAAAGATATTTGAAATGAAATTGGACACGGCAGGTAAGATCTGAGCAATGACTTGTATAAGACTAAATTCAGCAATGAAATCTGTTTTGGATGCATACTTTTAGTATTTTTGAACTTATGGAGTAAAAAAAGATGAGCAATGTCATTATTTACAAAGAATTTTAAATGTATTGCCTGCTAGAATCAAATGTAATGCTTTTTAATGACATTCAATAACGTTATTGACTTTGCTTTGCTTAACATTACAGTTAAGCAAAGTTACAATTGGAAAAGTTCTCTGCCAGTACGATCAAGGTTACGCCTACAGCACCAAAGTCCAGCACACAGTAACAAAGCTTTGGTGACACCGAGGCTTTGTGCTGCGTCTGTTTTGAACACAGTGCTGTGTGTGTGCCGACAGTTACTCCGTGTTCTCTGTTTGTGCCTCCTCTGATTGGCCCGTGCGCTGTGTAATCAGGCCTTTCCCTGTCACTGCAGCTTCAGTCAAAGTGACGACTGGGAGCCCAGTGTACCTCCGCCGAGAGTAAACGCTGGCTATTGATTGCTCCGTAACAGTCCAAAAGCCGCCGCGCGCTATCTTAATTAGCAGTACTTATGAGGATTTAAATCTAGCCCAGTTTAAACAATTGAGCTTTTGCCTGTCCTGCTCCACTCAATGAATTCTCCCCTAAATACCAACGTGTGCTTTGGCTGGCGCTGTGAAGGTGCAGCAGAGATGGCCCGGCGCCTCCGTGGCTGACGAGGGTACAGTAGCCAAAGTATTTAGTCACTTTGTAAGAAGTAAAGAGCCAAATAATTACTCAAGCCATGTAGATCAACAGACAATATAAAAAAAAGAAATTGAAAAATATACCAAATACAGAATAAAGTGGGGCCCACGTGCTTCTATTTGTAAGAAGCAGTGTTGGGTTACTTAGTAGTGCGTTAGAGTAATCAGATTAGTTTTGTAGAGAAACTAATCTCTAGTTTCTGTACAAAACTAGTCTCTAGTTTTTCTTTACAGACTAGAGATTGGTTTGTAGAGGGATTTTGGAACAAACACTTGTTCTGCCTCCTCTGTTCAGTGTTTTAAGTCACTGTTAAAAACACATCTGTTTGAGTTAGCTTTCAATCTGAGTTGAGCTGAACTTTGCATTTGTTTTTCTTAAACGTTTATCTACATATTGCTTTTGGATCTGTACAACACTTTGGGGAGTGTTGACTGTATTTAGATGTGCTTTATAAATAAAATTTGACCTTGACCTTGAGTAACGTAACGCGCTATTTTGCGTGCTCATCTAATACTATACTCTCTAGTACTATAGCTACTTTTTCAACAAAGTAACTTGTTAGTACGGGTCAGCCTTCGCACTTCCTGCTAGAGCGGTGCAGTGGGTCTGAGCAACAGAGAGAGAGGAGCGAGCTGCACTTTGGATATGGATATAACGACATCACGTTTTTCAGCCACGATTATTGTGGGGAAAAATATTGCGATTTTACAATTATTCACGATTATCGAAATTTAGGAGAATTTCTCAAAATCTTACAAAAAGTTCTGCCTTCAAACTTTCACAAATTTTTTTTTAATATTAGCAATATTAATTTAATAGATGTTATGTGAAAAACCTATTGAAATAGCTGATTTCCATCCTCTTACAGTCTCACTTTAGTTTCTACTGTGACATAACAAACGCAGTGCTGCACATAGTTCAGGGGTGCCCAAAGTGTGGCCCAGGGCCCAAATGTGGCCCTCAGACCAATTTTTGGTGGCCCGCAAACTCCTTGTTGAATTGGCACACATCACCAGAGATGATCCTTTGTCTCAAGTTAAACAATTCTACAAAATTAAAACATATGAACAAGTAGGTCCAAATCAGTTCTGAAACAGGACTAAAAGTAGGTCTAAACCAGGATTAAACAAGGGCTAAACCAGGTCTAAACCAGGACTAAACTATGATTAAACCAGGACTAAACAAAGATTAAAGTAGGTCCAAACCAGTGCTAAAATGGGACTAAAAGGAGGCCTAAACCAGGATTAACCAGATCTGCACCAGGACTGAACAAATCTAGGGCTAAATCAGGACTAACCAAGAACTAAATATTATCCAATTTAAGAATAAACCAGGACTGATCCAGGTCTTTGACCCTCCATGTCGTGTACACTACAATATGCGGGTTGGACACTCCTGACATAGTTCTTTTGGGACTCTTCTTTTGGCAACATCATGTTATTATCACGCAAAGATGGATAAGATTTTCTCGTTGCACATTGGATTATTTAACCTGCCGTTGACTTTATGTATTTTTGGTGGGACACTGGATGACATTTCTTCAGCCTTTACTGTACTGTTAGTTCGGTTTGGACACATAGGCCCTACAGGTCATGATGAACGATTTACAGTGACTCCTAAAATTCTCATGATTAACCTGCGGTGAGCTTTTCTAATCACGGTAATGATAAAACTGATTCATCTTGACGTCCCTATGGCGTTTATGTTCTTATTCACTTGATTTGTTTCTCAAAATAGCGGAGCTTCTCTGCGCATTTGTTGACATACTCTCTGCAAAGACTACTGTGTTCTGTTCATCTTTAGCTCTCGGCTATTTCATTGAAGGATGTTAGTTTGTTGATGCCTCTTATGGTGGACTGTCAGTATAAAAACATAAATAAAACTCAGAGAAGCTGATTTATCACTATTATTTCTGGATTTGCAAGCAGTTGTGTGTGTGGTTTAGCTTCTACAGGGGCTCGCTTTGTGAACTCGAGCTTTCAGCATCGGAAAACAAAAACACCAAATAAAGGCTATAGATGTTTATTATTGGTAACAGACGAGCACTCTAACACACTACTTTCATTATTAAGTAGCGCAGTAACATAACAAGATACTTTTCTAGGGGAGAAACGAGCTAACTTAACAAGCTACTTTTAAAAGTAACTCCCCAACTCTGGTAACAAGTATCTACTTTGATTGGTTTGTGACTGAATAGACCAGGGCTCTGCAACATTCAACATCAAAAGAGCCACTTCAGCCCATACCAAACCAAAAAGAAACTTTTAAAGAGAGTAATAGTATTTTTATCCTCAAACTACAATGCATTCATCTTTTTATTGATAGTTTGGTGATGAATAAATCAATTTAAAATACAAATTTAATGGGAAATCGTACAAATTGCATTGTATTATAAGAAAATATCTGTCAAGTCATTTGTCACTGGATCAGATGTTGCCTAATATCATGGCAGCTCATCACTCATATACAAAATGCACTTTGCAGGATTATTGCAAATAAAATTAGGCTTTGGAGAGCTGCATGTGGCTCTACATATGGTGGTTGCCTAATTACTTTCAATCTATGACCATCCAGAGCCAGACACCGACATAACTGTCCACAGCAACTAGGGATGCACAGATCCAATACCGGGAAAAATACAGTATCGGTATTGATTCCAAATATCCGATACTGAACCGATGCTTTCACTAATGTAATCTAATTGAATGCATGCTGTTTGTCATTTGAAAGTTCTTAACCCGTAGAATTCAGTCATTGAATTTTACGCTCAGTAATACTACTTTTGTTCGCAACATACTGCAGTTAGCATCAGTGTGCTAAGGCTAGCTTCAACCAATCAAGGCTGAGGCAGAAGCTCTACTTTAAAATATTTTTTTTCTACAAATAAAAAAATCAAGCAAGCTAGCCAGCTATGGGCCAGGCAGAGGGGCTACCAAGGTCCAAGCACGCATGCTAAGGAGCAGCAGCAGACGATGTGCAGGCCTCTACAGGCAGCATACAGCAGGCTATGCTAGTCGGGTTCATGGCATAAGTTGCCATGACGATGTGTTAGACTCATCTGTCCAACACTTAAAACTTCCTGTGTGATGTCATAATTCAAGGACACACACTCAAGTTTGAAATTCTTTATTTAAAAAACAAACTGTTCCTCTGTAACGGCCAGTTTCATCTTACTGTAGGACTGCATATTTTAGCAGCTTTTTTCACAAATGTAGCTTAAATTTTCTGCTCAATAGTTGCAAATCTTATCCCTTTTGCTTTTAATATTAATGTTTTTCAGATCAGAGAGTCTGATTTTTTTTTGCATTCATGTGCATTTTAGAAAATAAATTATATTTTCAGCTGGTCCTTTAGCTGCCATCTGTGCTTTTATAATTTATTTTTTAGGAGAGAGCAAAGGCAGCATGGCCATAACACAGTGTCAGTACCCTCTGCTGGACAGTGTGGAATTTCTTCCTTCTAAAACAATCTTGGCTGCCCCTAGTGGCTGGACAGAGCATTTTAATAATGTCTTTAACCTCTTAAGCCCTAGGGTCCCCATTTTTGGGGACTTGCCACTTTTAGAGACAATTCTTGTTTATTTTCATCTATTTTTTAAAAAGTGTATTTTTTTTTCTTGGAAAAACTGTATTTTATGACCAAATATGTAAATAGGATCCAACATTTTCAATTACAAATTACAAATTAGAATTTTTTTGGCCAAAAAGTGCCAAATTGTATTTATTACTATGGGATTCCGCCTAGACTATTTTAAATCGAAACCTCAATAACTTTTCAATAATTTATTGTTACAGAGATAAACAGTTGGCAA
>OMNZ01059259.1:0-10230 GCA_900303255.1 Lesueurigobius sanzi | reverse complement strand
AACCCAACTCACTATTTGCTGAATCTGAATTTAAAAATATGAGTCCAGTGAATATTTAAACGCTAATTTATAGTTTTAATTTATAGTTTTAACCAGTGAGTTCAAAACGACAAGTTGATGTAACTTGTCATAATAGTTTCTTGCCTCAAACCTTGGCCTCTATATGTTTTACCTTTTAATAAGTTATTCCCTGAATTACAAATGCTAATTTTAACAATTTACTTTTAACAATTGACTCAACTTAAAACAGTAAAGCAACTGGCTGCAAAGCTTTTTTGAGTTCACTCAACTTTTCAAAGAAGGTAGTTGTGCCAACTTATGTTGGTGAGTTGACTTTGGTGTTGATTCAACTCTTTAGTCGTTGTTGGATAAATAAACTATTAATAATTGACTACACTTACTTCTGTAAGTCCAGCAAATGTTCAGCTGTCAGTTTGGCAAAGTTATTATTCTTAGTTGGACTGATTTAAAGTTTGCATTCCCTTGTACTTATTGAATAAAGTAAGTATAAAACAACCCAGGAATTTCCCCCAACTTCCTAATAAGAATTGGCTGAACAAAAACCTTGAGAGTTGAGTGAACTCAAAAAAGCTTTGCAGCCAGTTGCTTTACTTTTTTAAGTTGACTCACCTTTTTATTTTTTACAGTGCACTGGCTTCCAATTACCCAACACATCCAATACAATATCTGCCTACTCACCTATCAATGCATTCATGGACACACCCCAGACTATCTCACTGAACTCCTCACTCCTCCACCCATAACCAGGGCACTTCGGTCCATCAACCTTCTCTCCGTCCCCAGATCAAAACTCCGGACAATGGGTGACAGAGCGTTCCAGGCGGCTGCACTGTGGAACACCTTACCACCACATCTGAGGGCCCCACAGTCCCTGGAGTCCTTCAGAAGAGGGCTAAAGACTTTTCTGTTCCCTTTTTAACATATTTTTAATTCTAATTTGTATGCTCTTATTGTTGTTAATTGTCACTTTGAGATTTTTATGTTAAGTGCGTTAGTATTATTATTATTATTATAATTCATGGTCTGCTCCCGGCAGGCCAGTGGTCCCACCCAAGGCTCTGGTCCCTGAATATTTGGATCCTGATGGTCTGAGGCTCACCTTCGATCATATGACTCATTTGGGGGTCTCACAAATCAGGAAACGGCAGTATGTGGTCTTGCATTGTGTCTTGCACTGATCAAAATCGTTTAGCTTGCAGCTTCATACGAGTGGAAGGTTTTGAATTCTGGAAAAAAACATCCTCATGTGTGTTGTCTGTGCACTTTGTATCATGTTTTTAAATTGCAAAAGATTTCAGAATATTCCAGTGTGTCCCCAGCGTTGAGAGAACAACTGTACAAATATCCTCCAGACAGGTTTTGATTAGTATTCTGTACTACACTCTCTTACTCGAAACTACAGAATATTTATAACTTATTCCCCTTCGGCTGGTCGCTTGGAGATGCTTTTAGGCAATGTGCTACTGATTTTTCACATGTCTCCGTCCTATTGATGCTAATGATATGCTAATCACGATCAGGGTCATCTGTGTTAAATGCCACTCATAGACATCAATCATGTCCCTTGGGCAAGTGGAAAGCATGGTGGCTCATTTTGAAAACTTTCTCTCCTAATTTTACCCACATCAATTCAACCAAGGAGTCCATCAAATAACATGGTGTTCCGGGGGGCATACATTTAGGATCCGATTTCCTTTCGTAGTTTCCGAGTGGGGAAAGTAATGACAATGATTTAGAGGAAGTGTTTCCGTTACAAATAGACAGGCAGAAGAGGAGCACAGCCGGTAGTCATGGCGTACAGTCCATATCCGTGATGATAAAGTTTCCTGCCATAGAGAGCCAATAACCGCAGATACAAGAGCAAGTTTCCACTGCAAGATTGATCCTTTGTCCCACTGGGCATGACACTGGTAATTAGACTTCACAGAACCAACATGGCATCTGCTCCTATATGAGCCCATTACGACTGGCACTTGACAAGACACAGTTGATTTGGAAAGCTTTTTGTCTGTCGCTATCAACTAGCAACGTGACGTTCATGACCGAAGCAGCTCTTTTGAACCCCACAGCATGCTGGGTAATCGGGGAAGTTGGGAGTTTTCCCAGTGGGCCCTACAGCACTTTTGGGCCAGCATAAAAAAAGTCATGCTATTTAAGGCACAACTGTTTTTACTAAGTTTTTTACCAAAAGTGAGGGTGAAAAAAATATATTGATTGTGTATTTTGAATTTGATTTAATTCCAATAAGAAAACAATGTATATGCATATTAGAGTATGGATCGGGCCAGTTTCTTCTGTCCGACACCGGCCCTCACCCGACATGGCAGTGATCGAATCCGACCCGAGCCCGATAGGCTTTGACCTATTTTGTGTCCGAGTCTGAACGAGGTCCGACACAATTAAAATCACAACATTTTCTTAAGCCTATACCAATGACACAGTAGGATATTGTTTGTGCAGAAAGTCCGATTTTATCAATCAAATTCAACACAGATGAGTAGAGCGCATTCAGGGCACAGACAGCACACGGAGCAACACTCTAATGAATATTACAGATTGTATATGTTTTTCTGCTTGATAGTATTTATATTATTGATTAGTTTTTACATTGGGGGTCCAAGATTGTTTGCATTGTAATTTTGGGGGTCGCTGCCTACAAAGTTTAGGAATTGTACCATGGCACAGGTGTATGGGGTGCTGTAGGAGTACGGGCTGCTGTGTGGGACATGGATAAAGTCACCAAAACGTTTCTTTTTTTTTGTTTGTCAGGTAAATCTACCAAATAATGGTATTTAAAGCAGAAAGAACGTCCACATTGCACTTTTCAGTAATTGTAATAGGGAGATACCATTTGTTCAACACCCCTCTGAGTTAGTTCAAGTTGGTACAAAACAAATCTTATGGGGATAACAGAGGTGTCCGCAACACGAAAAGTGGATAAATAAGATCTGTTTCGTGTGTAGAACTCATTGTGCTGACTGTGAGCTGCATCAGGGGCAGATTTTGTGGGTGAGTGTCCGTAAGTGGGAGCAACCTGACAACCTCTGACTTACAACTTACTGTATATAAACTCATTACGAGGTGAACTAACGCCTCGACTGTCAGATGGATTCAGGTCAAATTGATAAAAACAACAACAACAAAGAAATGTCCCAGCACAAAACAGTTTAGAACAGTTCGAACCATTCAATTTTACACAGATTTTCCCTGAACAAACTCAAGAACCAGCATAACAGCAGGCAGGCCAAGTAACACCAACAACAGTTCTAGCGTCTTTTCAATAATTGTGGCACAAAATTCACATTTTTCAAGGGGCAAAACAATATCTCAATGCAATTTTTGATGATTTGAAGTAAAATGCCAGGTCTTAAAATAAAAATGAGCCAGTCTTTGAGTGGCTCTTTCAAATAACCCCATAGACAAAAATCCTGTCAACACATGTAGTGACTGTGAATGTGTTTGGAGTGATCTGGCCTAGAGACACAATGGCAGTACGCACTTGGTTTGGGACTAGTATAATGTGTTGCACCTGATTCATAATCTGATTCTGTTTGTACGGAAGTCTTTCCCTTCTTAAGATGCAATCATGTTCATGTGCTCCATGACTGAACTGTGTTTCCGTCCTAAATATAGAGAAGCTTTTGGTGCCGATTAAAGTTGGAGTGAGTGAGATGTGCCAACTGACAATGTCCATGGATTTGGCAGCGGCGAGCACTACATGATGTTCTTTGTCAGAGCCGCATACACTGTGCTATGATTTGAACTGGGGCTTGTGTTTGCTCTGAGCAGCTTGCAAGCGCTTGATAAATCCTGTAAGTATCCGATCACATCTAAATCCATAGCAATCGTTCTCTCGTCCCGACAAGGATCAAGGCAGGATACGTAGGCGTCCTGGAAGCACCAAAAAAGGCAAATGCATCTGCTGACACACGACACATGGTCAGGATAGGATTTAAGTCTAGCTGTGACGCATGAGCAAATATTTTGAGTTGGATTCTGAATGGACAGCAGTTGAAGAAGAAACAGGAGGTTTGAACCATCTGATATGATTTACATAACTGAATGATTGTGCCGTTAGAATGGACAATTACATCATCACGCTGTTGCATGCTAATGAAGGGGAACATGTTTAAAAGCTCCGTCCCGGTGGTGCTTCATAGATTTCTGGGTACCCGAGCTGGACTGGGCCTTTCTCTGTGGAGTTTTTATGGTCTCCCCATGTCTGCACAGGTTTCCTCTGGTATCCCCTACCACTTAAAACATGTACAACATGAGTGAATGAGGCCTGCGTGTGAGTGAATGGTAGTTAGCCGTCGAAGGTCCTTTGGTGCGGATATGTGCAGCCGCGCTGCTGCAGTGGCTATCACGTAGCTTACCACCACGATGTATAGAGTGAATGTAACTTGTCCCATGTGACCATGCCTGTGAAAGGCACCGCGCTATACAAATAAAGTTATTTTTTTTACAATTTTAAAGCCAATTTTAAAGTTTACAAATCATCACTAAAGCCAGTTCTGAGTGGTTCAGCACTCAAAGTGATTTAATCAAACAAATTGTATGTACTCACGTTACTGTATTTAAGAAGATGTTTTTAGATAATTGTATTTTTTTGATTCAATTGTAAATGGTCTCAGCTTATATTGCGGTTTTCCACACAGCACCCACATCACTTTACAGTAATGAACCACTCACCCATTACACCAGTGTATGCAGACATTGGAGGCAAGGTGGGTATCTTGAGTGTCTTGCCCAGGATTCCTTGATTCCTGTGCCACAGGAATCAAACCTCCAACCTTCCGATCATGAGCCACCACCTGGCGCCACAAGATTACACTTTTCAGCCTGTAATTTTAGTTTGTAATGGAGTCAAATTTTAGTCATGTAAATGTAATTCGCAACATCCAAAATATGGACAAAAGGTGTCCTGCACACACTTTTTATTCTCCTCCAGCTGCTCTCTCCTCCACTTGTCCAGCACATAGCATGGCCCATATCCCGCCTCTTCTACTCGCTGTTTGGTTGTTTTTATCTGCAGAACACAATTTTAGCCATGCAACTGTACTTAAAATTTAGTACAAATTTTCTGTACTCATTTCTGTACTCGTTTGTTAGTATTTGGCTAAAAGAGAAAGCTTGCATTCACTGTTTAATCATGGCATTACCAGAGGGCATTCCAAACCACCTCATGTCTCTCACTCTTTTCTGTTTTTGTCCACACATAACAGACATGGCATTGTATATGTCTGTGTAGTTTCTCAGTCATACAGGAGTTGTCCATCGGAGGCGCAGATTCTTCAGTCTTCATTTGTACTCTGTAGTTGAAGTGTAGGACGTTTCGATCTTGGTCCAAAGATCGTCAACAGCTTAATAAAGACTTGAACACGTCCGTGGGTCTTTAAAGAGTAAACCAGAACCAGGATGAGGAGTTAACTTCTAAGTCTTGGAACTAAAGGTTGGAAAACATACTTAATATGGCTCGTTTCCTCTGTATTGTCTCATCCTGGGCTCCGCCCAGTAGTCCAGGCTCATTAGCATGACAGTGTATCGCCATATTAAGTATGAATAGGCTAAGATGTTTTCCTACCTTTAGTTCCAAGAGAGGAGGGACTTAGAGGTTAACTCCGCCTTCTGGTTTGCTCTTAAGAGACCCACAAACGTGTTCCAAGTCTTTATTAAGTTGATGACGATCTTTGGACTAAGATCGAAACAGATGACGATGGAGACTGAAGAATCTGCGCCTACGGTGACATTGTATAATAATCAATGAGGCAACCAAACATTTTATAGGCCACAATTATGCATATGTTAATTTTAAAAGGAGTGTTATGGACAATAAAGTATTAATGTTGAAATGTTGGTCCTCGACTAAACATGATAAGAATGACTTGTGTCACAGTGGTATGTTTAAAAAGTGTAGACATAGCTGTGTTTTTCTCGCCATAGAAGTTAGCACTGTGTCAGAGCCATTATTTTATAGCTGAGCAAAAACACATCAAGTGAGTGCCTTATGCAGCCGCAGAACTGAGCCTTTCAGTAAAGACTTAAACATCAAGCCTTCAGATCCCTCACGCTGCCTGTAAGAGAATTTCAAACACAAGAATTGGTTTGTCAAAGTTGAGAAGGAGAGAAAAATAAACCCACTCCAAAGGTTTTTCACACCAGACATTTATTTTGACGCCAAAAAGCAAATGCACAAAGGGATCTGTGAGTGGCCATGTTTCTACGTTGGACAGTGCTTCTCTCCAGGGTAAAGAGGATACCATTCGAGACAGTGCCCTGAAAACATGCCAAAGAAAGCTGGGCCCATTAGGCAGAAGGTTTGTGAGCGTCCTGATATTGTGCACTATAGTTAAAAATCTCTGCAGAGGTATCCCGGCCAATCGCAGCACCACTCTCCCTGCGCTCTCTGTACTCTGTTTTTTACCCCAGCGGAGGTCAGCCACTTTTTATCTGCTGCCCTTTAAAGCGCATATACTCAGCCCCCATTAATCTCAACCTACAGCGGTGCCATGTCAAACGTTATGCAACTAGCTCCCTGTCACCACTGAGGGCCTGAAGAGGACTGCTATCCTTCACATTGACTGTGACTTTGCGCGTGATTGATTGCATGTCTCTTTTTTGACAGCCAATATTCCATATAGGTCTGGTAGGCAGCGACGGCGGTACACCTCCTCAATCCTGCAAGTCGCTAAAACGGAGAGATAACTATGCATAATGGCAGCATGCGGGTGTTATAGCCAATTGTAGGACGACTGTGCCGAAAAACTAGAGAGAAAGAGTGGACATTGTAAGAAACCACTTTAGTCTTTGCCTTTTTATCAACCCCCACTTATTTACCATAACAGGTCCACTCATTTTCTGTCCCCAGGAGTAGTCAACAAGTTCCAGTGTTTTTTACAAGTTTTTTTTGAAGGTTTGTCCCTCATCAAAATCAACGCTGGAGTAGTATTTGCCACATTCATGCATTTTTAAGGAACCCATGGCATCAAGGCCAACAGAACTGCCCAGAACTCGTCCGGTCTGGTGATGGTTTTGGAATGTTTGCAGGAAATGGAGATTGGAGGGCTTCTGCAGTAGAAGGAGAAGTAACCAAAGTACATATCATAGTTCTGAACAACTTCTGACCCATCTCAACCTGCCGTTCTTAGATAAAGTCCTGGAGAAAGTTATATACGGACAGTTAACTGACTTTCTCTCGTCGAACACAGCTTTTGATACTTTCCATTTCCCTGAACAGGATGCAGGCACAGTCTCAGTCTTAGTTCTGCTGGACCTCAGAGCTGCTTTTGACACAGTGGACCATGTGATTTTTTTATTACAGGGAATCTGTGGTACTACTCTGAACTGGTTCAAATCCTATCTCGAGGATGTACTTTGTTGAAATTGGTGACTGGGTCGATCCTGGGACCCCTCTTAGCTGTCGGAAGCAATTTTAGACCAGTCAATCTGTGACAGTACCTAAAACAAATTGCAATAGTAATTATTTCTTTTGTATCATGATCCTATAGCATCCCCAAATGACCAAAAAAAAGTCCACTCAAATCCATTTAGTGGAACATTATATTTCCAAGCACATTTGACATATAGGCCAGTCAATCTATGTGATTATAGGGGTCAACCTAAAACAAATTGCAATAGTAATTATTCCTGTTGCATCATGACCCAACATCATCTCTTAGTTACTAGAAAAAAGTCCACTCAAATCCACTTAGTGGAACATGTATTTTTTAACCATGTTTTACATGAACCAAAGTACAAATTTTCCCGCTTTTTTGCCCTTGTGTTTTATTTATCTCAAGTTTACAAGTACAAGCTACATAGCTTCATGCCAGATATGCATACCATTGGAAAGCTTATGGAAATATAATTCTGATGGTGTGACACACTAACTGAAAAAATATATCTTTTGGTGTTAAATGGTCCTTGACATGTTAAATACCCTAATACGACAATTATATTTTGTACGTAACAAACCTAAACATGTTGACAACAGTTATTTTTAACAAACTTAAGTTACTTCATATCCATAAACATTACATATAATTGAGAAGAGTATATATAATTGCCTTAGTAATTATATACAGTATGTGTGGTAACTCTGACTATTACGTAAAAATACAACATATAACAAATAATCTGGAAATCTACCATTTTCACAAACCATTTTAACAGATTACCATATGCATCTGGTGTTCATGAATTTATTTAGTGTTTTTTTTTTCTAATCACATGTCCATTTTTGTTGGAAAATAATATGTATCACCAGGATACTAAGATCAGGATGTTATTAAAATCTACCAATTTGTAGATTGTATACACTTTTGTGGAGCATATTTGTGCTTGGTGTTTTAACTTATGCCATGACAAATCAATGTGTCATTGTTAGGAAATCAGCTTTCACATTGTTTGTGACAATTAGATATCTTTATTCATCTTCGACATCTTCCTCTTCAAGGGTTACATCTACTCGCATTGCATTTGAGCAACTGTGATAGTATGTGCTACCAGATGTGGGTGGAAGTGACTGTAGTTGAACCTGTGGCACATTGTTTGAAGCTTTGTGTCACCAGTATGTCAGTTATGTGAAACATAAATATGGCAAAGCTATTGTTGTGTTTGATGGGTATGAGAATGGCCCAACAATCCGGTCAGCAAAGAACACACTTGGACCTGTAGTGTGCCAGAATCTTCTTTTTCATCCATGCATTTCTTGGTTGTGACTGCACAGCAAGGCTCCATGGAGTGGGGTACTGGGTTGAAGAAAGGAGGACATTCAGAGAACTTCATCACTTAAGCTCAAAAGTTCCAATCAGCATCTCAAAGTGTTCCTGGGCTAAAGATGGCAGGAGAGAGAGCAATGGTTTGCTTGTATGGTGGAAAAGCTGGAGATGATCTGAATATGTTACGCTACCAGAGATTTCAAGACAAAGTGCATCGAGCACAGCACAGGTTCAGCTACAGTCACTTCCACCCACATCTGGTAGCACATACTATCACAGCCTCAGAACAAACTACCAGATACAGCAATGGAAAGGCACGGCAAACACTTTGAACCCTATCAACTGGGGATGGGAACTTGAAAATGAACACCTGGTACCCATAATGACTGACCTTCCACCAGCTCCACAGTCACTCCTCCACATTATCAGGTGTAAGTGCAAGAAGGTCTGTTCAACAATGAGGTGTACCTGTCGTAAGCATGGCTTGGAGTGCACATCCGTATGTGGTGAATGTTCTGGAACCACTTGCTCAAATGCAATGCGAGTAGATGTAACCCTTGAAGAGGAAGATGTGGGAGATGAATAAAGATACAGTGAGTCCCACAAGTATTTGCACACCCTGCAATTTTGCAAGTTCTCCCACTTAGAAATTAGGGAGAGGTCTGAAATGTTCATCATAGATGCATTTCCACTGTTAGAGACATAATCTAAAAACAAAAATCCGGAAATCACATTGTATGATTTTTTAATGATTTATTTGTATGTTACTGGGGTTCATAAGTATTTGCACACATGAGAATCAGCAAGAATTATGACCTGTTATTCTGCTTTTAAATAGTCTAACTACACTCTGCTCATGATTCTAATTTAGTAGCACCTGTTTGAGGTTCTTAGCTTTCATAAAGACACCTGTGAACCCCACAATCAGTCAAAAGTCTAACTACCAACACGGGCAAGACCAAAGACCTGTCAAAAGACACCAGAGACAAAATCGTAGACCTTCATAAAGCTGGAAAGGGCTACGGGGCAATTGCCAAGCAGCTTGGTGTAAAAAGGACAACTGTTGGAGCAATTGTCAGAAAATAGAAGAGGCTAATGATGACTGTCAATGTCCCTGGGACTGGGGCTCCACGCAAGAGCTCACCTCGTAGGGTATCAATGATGCTAAGAAAGGTACACGGGGGGGGGGCTGAAGAGAGCTGGGACCACCGTTTCCAAGGCTACTATCAGTAATACACTAAGACATCATGGTTTAAAATCATGCATCGCACGGGAGGTTCCCCTGCTTCAGCCCATGTCCAGACCCGTCTGAAGTTTGCCAATGGCCATCTGGATGATCCAGAGGAGTCATGGGAGAAAGTCATGTGGTCAGATCAGACCAAAATAGAACTTTTTGGTCTTAACTCCATTGGCTGTGTTTGGAGGAAGAAGAAGGATGAGTATCACCCCAATAATACCATGCCTACAGTGAAGCATGGGGGTGGAAGCA
>OMNZ01059253.1:0-13776 GCA_900303255.1 Lesueurigobius sanzi | reverse complement strand
AAGTCAAATCTGAACATTTTGATTGGTCCTTGTACAGTTTCCTGTTGAACCAGAGGTTGGTTTTGACTCTGGATCGATTGCTCAGGTCTCGATGTCCAGGAACTTTACTGCCAAATTTTTCACTGTGAATTTCACTCTGAATTTCTTGTGTTGAATTTAAGAGCTTGAATTTTTTTTACATTGAATATTTTATGGGTGAATTTTTCTATTTGAATTTTTTTTTACTTTGAATTTTATACTCGAATTTAGACAGTTGTATGTGATGTTTTGAAAAATAATAAAGTGAATATTTAAAAAGTGAAATTTTAATTTCAAATGTAAAACACTGAACTGAAAATTTTGTGACTGAAGTTTGGAGACAAAAAAATTCAAATATGTTTTTCAGTGTTAAAAAAATTAAAAGCGTAAAATTCAAAGACATTTAAAGTTCACAAAGTGACGACACAAAAAATCTTCCATAGTTTAGTTCATTTTTTATTTTTTATTGGACAACTTTTTATTGCACAACTAAAAGGACACAGGCTTCACTAATGTTTTTATTTTTTTAAGTTTTTCAATCAATTGCATGTTGCTGTGAAGGAACCTAGTTGATCTGTATGAAAGACTTCGCTGTGAAAATGTCATGATAAAGATCAGAAAGTGGAATAAAAAGTAACGTTTTCTAGATTCCAGGTTTTGGGGCGTATTTTCATCAGTGTTTTAGCGGGACAATCCTGCAACTAATAGGTCCAGAGCTGTGAGGTGATTGACAGATTAAGTGCCCTTCTTATATCAAGCAGCTACCCGCAGAAATAAATAACATTTTTATTTTTGTAATTTCAGAGTAATTGTTCCTAAATACATTACAATACAACAGTTTGAATACAAGTAGGTCCTTCAATAAAACCGCACCGCATAACATTTCACCAAATACAAGCATTTATTTAATTATGTGTGTTTTGAGATGTGAAAAACACCTTAAAACATGCCCTTTACCCCGAGTGGACTCACCTCAGATCTGACTGGGACATCCCCAGCTCGTCTCCCTGGAACATGTTTGAAATCACTACGTCCTTCTCCAAAAGCTATTCCCAAAGTCCAGTGGTTTGCGGTCTCCCAAACCCCCCCATGGACGCCCAACAATATGAAATAACACTATTGATAAGAAAAAAGTCATATTTTTAATAATAATGTAACACGTATATTTTGGTGTGTTAATCTGTGTTACATCTTTGTTGGAGGTCGTGGGTGAAACCGCACATGGAGAGGGAATAGCTCCTCAAGTCACTTTTATTTTTCGTCTGCCCATGACTTTCATAAGTGAATGCATATCCTTCCGCCCAGGAAAAATAGTTCCTCAAGTAGTACCATAGTAATACATGAAATGTATAAATGGGAAAAATAAATCAATACTTCCCCCTCTTCAAAGGAAATGTCCTCATTTCAAAATGTAGGTGCTTAAATTGGCAATAAAATAATTTACCAAGTAATTACCAAAAATAAATCATCTTACAATATTAATAATACATTTGATTCTTCTGACTCCCAGATGTAAAGTCATACATTTGAGTTTACATCTGGGATCTCAAAGTGCAACAGTAAGAAGACGACAATGAAACACATCACAATATCAGAACATTAAGAAAATGCTTTAAGGAATAAGCTTATTTTTTTTACAAACCTCTGACTGGTTCCCTCAGGTGTTTAGGGAGGCCATTCCAATTTGTGTTACAGTGTGGCTTTAACAAAGTAACCTCAGATTTTGTCTTAAAATTGGTTTAAAATGAATTGTAATGCTAAATGCAGTGCGGTGTGTGTGAGTGACAGGAAGCCCCCTCTGGACCTGATGATAAACTCTTATCTCTGACTGAGCAACTGCCAGACCTCGCTCCACACTCTACTGAGGCCACACGGGTCAATGACTTTACACAACAATAGGGTGAGTTCATATTTGAATTAGTCACAGTTTCTATTTACAAGACACTCAACTTGAAAGAGTGGGGGCACAGTTATAATGTGAACACAAGATAGTTTAATCAAAGAGTTTGCCATAACTTAAGTTTTCTCAAACCTTTCACAAACCTGCCATAGTAAATGTTCTTTCTACTGGCCAACATCGTGCACATGTTTTTGAATATTGCCACAACTTTTGGACACATTTATGAGAAAACAGGTCATATTGTGTGTAACAAATTGTGTTTCATCTGGATTTTCATTTCATTCTTTATTTGAGCAGTTGGGTTAAATATCCAACAGTAGAAGAGAGGAAAAAAACAACACAATGCTCAAAAGGATTACTATTTACACCTACCCCGGATTGGTCCAGGAATTACAAAGATATTAGCAATGAATTAAGACTAGAAATCTGCATTTTCACAGTTACCATAGTTACCATCATGGGATTTTCAGCTACCCTCCAACTCAACTTTAAACTATAGGCTCATTAGAATGCTGTGATGTCACGTGATCGCAATGTGTACAAAATTCCATGAGCTAAAACTTCTTCAAGATGGACCTGGGGATGCAACTATTCATTTCCTGGTTATGCCTCAAAGCCACTTCCATAATTGGTGTCAGATTTTGGATTGAATGTCATATAAAATTCCTCGTTATAAATGCCATAATGCTCCTTTGACAGAGAGGAGGTCAGTGGGCCAAATATAGCTTTTATCAGCGGCCGCAGCTTTCACTATCGGCCGCTTCATTATGTGTGACGTATAACTGAATGTGTCAATGCAGAAAACCGCAGAAACCCCCCGATAAAACCTACTACTACGACAGCTACTGGTGCCATTGAGAAAAAAAACATGAAGGAGAGAGTAGAGCGAGCTGAAGGAGCAGAGGAGGATTCACCGAAGTGAAGAGGGACGATCCAAAGATGAAGCACAAGACTGGAGCTGTTGTATTTCTACTCTGTGTCACATTGGGTGAGTTTTATTAATGATAAACTAATATTACTAATTTTATTTTAAAGCACAGTGAGATCATGGTAGTAGGAAGGATATAGCAGAGTACTATCATAGTCATTTTTAGTATTAACATGTCAATTAGCAGGGCCCATACCTATTTTTGATGGTATTATAAGTAAGTAAGTTAATTAGTAAGTAAGAAGGCAGTAGGGTGCTTTATATGTCATGATAACAGTAACAATAATAATAATATTTTATTCATTAGCCGCCTTTCTGGACACTCTAGATTGCCTTACAGAAACAATTAAAACAATTAAGACCGTAGAGCAATATTTGTCCTCTGTATTTGACCCATCTTTCAATGCCACTGAGGTAAAGACCTATCTCCAGATGTCGAGCTGTAAAGGGTAATAGGATTAATCTACTGTGCACGTTTAGTGGTGTTGCACCAGACAGAAACCCATCCAGACACAGGGAGGACGTACAAACTCCACACAGAAAGCCCTGCAGGGTTTGGGAATCCAACCACAAACTTGCTGTGTGGCAAGACCTCAGCCACAATGCCACCAATTGATCATGACTGAGTGTAAATGATGTGTTTTATTGAAGAAGAAGTCAGAGAAGTAACCGCAGCAACAGGCTCCTCTCCCTGCGCTGCAGAACGGAGCGTTTCAGGAGATGGTTTGTTCCCTCTGCGATAAGACTGTACAACAGCTCTGTCTGAACCTTTTTTTTTACTATCGTTAGTAAGTTTTAATGTGTGTTTTTATGTGTCATTGTATGAATGTTTTTATGCTGCTGGGCACCTGAATTTCTCCCTTGGGGGATTAATAAAGTATTTATCTATCTATCTATCTATCTGAAGAAATTGCATCATCCCCACGATCCCGGATTATAATGCTTTTCTATCCTATTTCCATGTATTTTTTAGTGCGAGTGGTTGGTGATGGTCAGAGGGTTCATTAGGGGTGATACCTAGTATCGATATAATTTAAAAAGATACAGTGTCGATGTGGTGGATCTTACGATCGTCCTTCCCCCCAGGTGCTAGACGGCAGCAAGAGCAGCATCATTGAGTCATAACTGAAGCCACTTCTGTCTGTCTACCCCAAAGGCAGCTGTGGCTACATGCATACTACCAGAGAGCATGGAGTGAATAACGGAGTGAGAGAATTTGTTCTGATACCAATCATCTCTTGTCATAATGTGGTCTAACTGGGGCAGGAGTGGCTAAATTCGGCCCTCAAGATGGTGCACAGATTTGTAAGGAACATCTACTTTGATTAATCTGTGACTGTCCACAGTTACTGAGGACACTGATGTCCTACTCAACAGCCCATTTACATTTAGTAAAATAGTGTTGCATTTGGCCCGTCGCCCGCGCTAATACTTTTCAATTTTGGTCCTCCATGGAAAAAACTTTGGATAGTCCTGGATTGGAGCCTGCGAACTAAGTACTTGCCAGAGAATTGAGATATTTTGTTCAAAACTTACCTCTCATGGCTTATAACAACCCTCTCATAGCGTAATGTTGTCTCCCTGTTGTCGTACTGCCTTCTAACATTCACACCAACTCTGCCCGACTTCGTCTTATTGTCAGTCTTGGTAGGCATGGCTCAACATATTTGAATAAGTTCTTGTGGAAGCATAATCAGACTTGGGAATTCAATATGCATACGTTTTTCAAATATATCCAATCTCCTGCAAAATGTTCTCCTGCATTATCCGACTAGATTTTGCCTATACAGCCTTTTTCTTACATATCCCCATTGGCTGATACTTCTACAACATAAAGTGCTTTGGGTGACTTTGCTCCTATGAAAAGTGTTACACAAATAAGATACCCTTCCCCATGCCTACAGTTTTGCTTACTTCAACCTTTAATCAATGGCTCAATACGTTACTATAGAGCAGTGTGGCATTGATGGATTATTAAATTATAAAAAGTGTTTGTAGTAGCAGCTCATTTCATTTATCATGCATTCTAAATGTAGGACAGGTAACTAATGTAGGGCATGATTTACTAAGGCAGGTACTAAATTGCAAGCACATTTGATTTTATAGTGTGCTGCACTTCATTTATCATGAGAAACGGTTTATTTGATTAGTGGCGGAAATAAATCTGATAAATAAGTTTGATGTGGTCTTTTAGCGATTATGAGACAAAATTCTCAACACACTGCAAAAAGTAATCTACAAATAACTAACTGCCTTTAAGAAATCTCCGGGTAAGCTTTTCATAGTCAAAAATAGATACAAATGTTTTACATTAGTATCTATGAGGTAACAAATACAAAAAAAATGTTTTCTAAAAAATGCAAAAATATGTAAACACAGATGGCACATAGAAGGTCAGATTCATAGCCTTTTATGTTTAGCGAAGCATATATTAGTGGGATAATAATAAAAAAGTGTATTAGTTCTTCTGAGTCAACCAGGTCCAAGTAAAATTACTGCATGACATCCTTAACTGAAGTGAAAATCAAAGTGAATGGTGAATCTACTGAATCCATTGAATCCATACTCAGCCCTATACAATATGCTTAGTAAAGCAGGCCTTTAGTATTTTATTTATAACTGAAAAAGTTTAACAATTATGTTATTATAAATAGGGCACTAGCCGATCTATGACACACTGCAGTGATCCAGAAATAAAACCAGAAAATAAATCTAAACGTACTTGAAATTAGACACTTTTCCTCAATTTAAGTGCAACATTTCTTGTTCCATTGGCAGATGATTTTACTCACCTAGTTCTATACCGATACCTAGTTTATTTAATTTTATTCAGTGTATATAAGAGATACACAGTTTGTTGACAGATGCTAAGACCCATCTATTATTATTACTACTACTACCTGTTTGCAAATTTATTTAAATTTTTAATGGCACATTTCCTGACTTTTTTGCACCCCCCTATGTCATCGTATCTTAAAGGAACAGGCCACTGTTTTTCCATCCTGCAAATGTTCTTACCTGAGCTTAGACGAGATGAGGCACACCTGTCTTGTCTTTGTGCGTGGCCTCAGTCATGTCTCAGGATGGAAAAACTGTGGCCTGCTCCTTTCAGAGCTGTTGTAACAAGTACATTTCTCCATTGTGAGATCAATCTAGAATGACCCATTACCATAACTATCATGATTTCATATGGACTTGTCATGTCTCAGTGATGCAGATTTGTGGTCAGGCTCTGGACGTCTGCTCCTCGTGCCACACTAACGCCACGTGCAACGACAAAACCGACGGATCGGGCAAAGTCTGCAACTGCAAGTACGGCTTCGTGGGCAACGGACGCACATTCTGCCAAGGTAACAACCACATTCAAGGACTTAACCATTTAAGCCTGTGGCTGGTTTTTTTCTGAATTTGTTACACATATATATATACTCTGGAAGGCTTTAACAGCTTGTATAATGTCTATGGGGAGACTGTAGATGTGAAAACTTTCAAGAAAATCAATCCCATTGTAATAAATAGGTCATAATTTGGCACTTTTTGGCCAAAAAAATTTGTAATATTTCAGTGAAATTGAACATTTTGGATCTGATTCATATATTTGGTCATAAAATACAGTTTTCCAAGATTTTTTGTGTGAAAACATTTTAAAAAATAGATTAAAATAAACAATGATGTCTCTAAAAGTGGCAAGTCCCCAAAAACGGGGACGTTAGGGCTTCAGAGGTTTAAATATTTTAAAACATGTTGCTGTTTTTTTCTTTCAAGGTGAACTTTTGAGCATAAAATAAAAAATAAAATCTGGCTCTATCCATTATTCTATCCTTGAAAATGTTGGCAATTTTGGCCATTTTTACATAAGATCAAAATCCCCAAAAATGGGGACGTTAGGGCTTAAGAGGTTAAACATATGTTGTCAAGACAGCTTCACCCGGATGTCAAATTGCCTCCACTACAGCAGGTCTTTCCCAAATTATGTCTTAGGGCTTTTCCAACGTTAGTGTAATTTCGGATAGATGTTTGTGTTTGAATGAATGTGGAGCACCCTGAGGCAAAGTTGTTTTGTGATACTGGGCCATACAGAAATAAATTGATTGATTGATAATTCATATTCCACAAAATGGGACACAGCAGTTTGCAAAAGAGAGTAGACAGTAGACAGTCTGCTTATTGACTGTTATCTACTAATCTGTGTTTCAGTAGGTTGTGTTCACGTTATAGAATTGTATTTCAGTTGGAGCTGGTGCCAATACATCTCTATAGGAGAGAGATTTTAAAAGAAATTTCCAAAAATAAAATTGACATATGTTATACTTGATCATTATTTGATAGTGATTGGATTCACAAACCTGCCATATTGTTCTTATACTGTAACTGAAAGTCCTTTCTACTGGCCAACATCACGCACATGTTTTTGAATATTGTCACCACTTTTGGACACCTTTATGAAAAAATAATCAGACCTTAGTTTACATGTGCTGACAGAGACATGTGCTTTAAACTAAGACTAAAAAAATATTTCAATTATCAATACTATCTTGTAGATCAGGGGTTCCCAAACTTTTTTGGCCGCGACCCCCAAAATGAACATCTGAACGACTCGGGACCCCCACTGTAAAAAGTAACTATTTCCAGCGAGAAAACTATGTATTATTGCATTTTTACTTTGTTAATTTTCTTATTTGGGCCCAATTCACAAATATATGCTGTCAAACTAAACATTACATTGACAAACACTGTTATTTTGTCTTTTATTCTATTTTATCTTGAATTCATCTGGGGACCCCCAGGTTAGGGCCTCGCGACCCCCACTTTGGGAACCACTGTTGTAGATGATAGATCACCCATATAAATGTGTGACCTTGTTGTTTGACTTATCAGCACTAAATTCTGATGTTAAATGTTAGTATTAGTGTTGCAGAAAATCACCACTCTGCATTTCCGTGTGCAGTATGAGCAGTTTTGTGTCTTTGGGCTCGTGCCGATGGTTTTTGCGGAGTGCGACCTGGTTCAGCCTCACTGCTCTCCTCTGTATCAGCACTGTTTCAGGTCAATGCACTGCTTTCATTGAAAACGGGCCAGACCAAATTACTTTTTTAATTTACGCCTTTGTTCTCTGTAGATGTTTACTTTAAGACAGCAAACTACTCTGTCTTAGTTTAGCCGTGATATGCCTGGTTGTTTAATGCCTCCATGTAGCTGTATGTACTCACCCTCTATCTTCTTGCATTATCTTTGGTTTTCATCTTACCTTCAGCATCCTTCAATTTACTTTTCCTCTTCTGTACCAAACCATCTTAAGGCGAGACACTGGAAATCAGGGGCTTAAGTCTCTTGGACACATCGACAGTCCGTGCTTGCCGTGGGCTCGAACCTTCAAATTCACACACAATAATGAGCTTTGAGCTGTTATCACCTCTTCCACTACCTCTTGTACTATGTCCCATATCTATTTCTTTACTTTCAGACAAAGACGAGTGTCAGATCGGCTCGGTGAGGATCTGTGGGCAGCACACCACTTGTCACAACACGTACGGGAGCTACTACTGCACCTGTCTGTCGGGATACAGGCCGTCCAACAACATGGCCACCTTCATCCCCAACGACGGCACCAACTGTCAGGGTGAGTGGAACCAGACAGGACTTTTACAATTACCACCATTGACCTGAAGTGACGTGGCAGTTATGGGATTGACGAGAGCAGATCCAAAGGTTGTCAATTCAGTTTTTAACGTTCTTTTAGTAAGACAGGAGGTTTGATTACCTGCTCGACTAGATTCAGCTAACTTCCTATAGCCTTCGTCAGAACATGATGGTGAAGTGCTGTGTCCGAGGCTGCTTACATGGATTTTCCCGTCAGCAGGGGAAGCTTGCGCCGACTGACGCCTTCTCCAGGACCCAGGTGTGATAAAGGGTGTAGGCTCCGTCGTCCCGGTTCATAGATGTTGCCGCACATAGGTATGGTCCGATATGAAAATTTTCTGCCGATATCGATATCCGATATTTCCCTCGCTGCTGTGGCCGATATCCGATATTTGCCGATATTAATATCAACATTTAAAATCAATAGCAAGACCCACTGACGTCGAGTAAAGTTCCTAAATTCATCATTGTAAAAATTGATAATGCAATATGACTTTGGCTGGTTACAATGGTTCACTCAGATGTCTTTTGAGACTATGATGGCTGTTGAAATCCTGCTTCCTCTTGGGGACATTTTTAGTGAATTTGTGTTGGAGATTATTTATGAAGCGTTATAATTTCAGCACATTTGAATAAACTGTTGCCCCAGTCAGATCAGATGCCCATCTGTGCTGTTGAAAAGGCAGTTAACATGGAAAAATCCCCCACCGATATTTTTTTCCCAATCGGACCGATACCGATATTTGAAAAATAGGCAAATATCTGCCGATATATCTGCCCATCCCTAGCCGCACATTTCCTGATCTCGATGGCTTCTCTGATCCAGCGCTGGTACTTGTTACTTTCGGCACGGATGACCCTGGCATTGTCCCAGTGTGGTTCTCCCTCTTGCAGTGATCGGATATGGCAGATTTGAGGTTTTGCTGTAGTGCTTGTTCTTATTCGGGAGGCGATGTAAAATTTGTGTCAAAAAGCGCTAAGTTAGTATTTTCCAAAACTGATGACTCTGCACTTTACACAATCACCCATTTTCTGGGACTTTTAGTATGTTATAGAGGGATAAATTCTGAGTAGGACCCATCGCCTTATTTAGATTGGTCTATATTGCCCTTGTTTGTCTGTTGGCTGTCTTCTTTTTACACTCTTTCGTATGTTGAATGGTCTCCCTGTCTCCTCCACATTTGTTTTATTGGCATTTATACTTCACCATCACGTGACGCTTCTGATGAAGGCGACAGGAAGTTAGTTGAAACTAGTCAAGCAAAAAGAATGTTAAAAACAGTTTAAACTAAGAAGACTCAAACTTTTCCAAACGGTTATCAATTCAACCCTTGCTCAGACCGGTGCATTTTGTTGTTGTGCCCTTGGGCAAATGCTTTAATGCTAAACTAAATAATCAAAGGCATGTCTAGGGAGTGGTCTGGGTGATACGGGATTCTGCTGTGCCACCCCACTTGAGGAAGTATGTTTGGGGCAGTGTCTCCTCTATGACTAAATTTGCGTGAGACACCACTGTTTTTTTTTAATGAGGGTAAAAAATGTATACATTTATAATTCCAATAGATTTGTGTCCATTCCACTAAACAGAGGAAAGATGGATCATTTAAATTTGTAATAGAAAATTCAACATAATACAGAATGTATTGCTGTTTGTGATTGTTGGAGGTGAGATTCCACTCTCGGACAGAGAAGGTGGTTAGACCAAAGAGGCTCCTCTGCTTCTACTGTGTTCTGTGGTTCTAATGTTAATGAACTGTCTGAGTGAAGGTGACGATAAACTATGTATTATTTTATAGATAAGACAGAGATGAGAGCATTTGACCATGTGTTTTCTACCTGTTTGTGATGTAAAATATCTTTACATCTTTTGGAATCTTTATTTCCAAACAAATTTAGATTCGATGCCTGGTGGATTGAAATGAACCACAATTCATTCAGTTACTTTTAATGTGCTTAATGATCTGTGAAAACCCTGCTTTGTTCCTTTCCCAGATATCGACGAGTGCGAGGTCAGGGGCGTGTGCGGAGAGGGAGGCGAGTGCACAAACCTGGACGGGAGTTTCGAGTGTCGCTGTCAAACTGGATTCAGGGTCCAGGACGGAGCGGAGCCGTTTCATCCACTCAGAGACAAGACTGTGTGCAAAGGTACAAATGAATCAATAGATTTTAGACGATGTGTTTGTGGACAGACAGTTGCTCTTATGTGTTTGTGTTATCGACAGTGTTGGAGAGACGACTTTGAAATGGTGTTTAGTTACAGAATATTGAATACTTAGCTTAAAATGCATTTTGTAGCATATTCCGTTACTTTGTCCATTCAGGGTACTACTCTCTGAATACTTTGAATTATATTTACAGTTGTACAGTTTACATACCCCTTTAAATTTACATACCCTTTTAATCCTTTAGCCATTTTTCATAGAATATGAATGACTCTGACAAAATTGGACTCTCCAAAATAGATGTTTGTTTCAAGATGCACACAATATGTAAACTTTTGATCAGGGACATTTGGGTAGTTTCTCTATTTAACAAGTGAAGACTCAGATATCTCCGTTTTGAAGTTTTTGCAAAAATGATTTAGATTTTTATAACCATACTCTATAGGTGACACCAGGAAAAGTAAAGATGAATCAATTTGATCAAGAACAAGTGATTTCATATTTTTCATGTGCAAAAATAGATTAAAAACATAGCTCCACAAAGAGTGGAATTACAAGCATATGTTGATTTTGGTCAACGGCTCTTATCTGTTTTTGCAAATGAACTCTTCAAGTGTAAACAAACAGGTTTTTTGACAATAAATGGCTTCACACAACCACTAACCACAAGTGAAATAAAGGTTTTTGTGTTATCATTCATATTCTATGAAATGCACTGCTAATGTATACATTTGTGCTCATAAGTTTCCATTCACTGGCAGATTTTTTTTAGTTTTGGCCATTTTTCATAGGATATGAATGATAACACAAAAACCTTAGTTTCACTCCTGGTTAGTGGTTGTGTGAAACCATTTATTGTCAAAGAACTGTGTTTACTCTTAACATAATACTCTTTTCATAAGGAAACAGAAACTCCTGAAATGACCCCGATCAGAAGTTTACATGATCAGCAACAATTGCCATGAAAATTGTTCAGGATGCTAAGAAAAACTCACAAATAACTTTGCACAATATGTAAAGTTTTAACCAGGGACATTTTAGTAGTTTCTGTTGACATTATGATTTTAAAAGAGTAAACCGCTTTTTTTTTCACATTAAATGGCTTCACACAACGACTAACCATGAGTGAAGAAAAGGTATTTGTGTTATCATTCATATTCTCTGAAAAATGGCCAAAAAACAATCAAACATTCTGCCGGGGGATGTAAACTTATGAGCACAACTATACATGCCATGTATTATGAATAACATGCACTGATATGCATTAAATATATGTACAAATACAGCGCATTACTAAAAACATGTTCTATACACCTGTTGCCCCATTTGTTATGAACTTATTTACCACAATGAAAAGGAACATTACAAAGGCACCTGGAGATCAGCAGCAGATACTAAACTTTTCTCTCTTGATGCCATGCAATATGAAGCTAACATTTTATGATTTGAGTATCACAGTGTTTTCCTTTGAATTTAGGAAAGTAACTGAATACCCTCAAATAAAAGAGTAACTGTACTGAAATGTAGTTACTCAAAATGAGTATTCTAAATACATGTATTCCGTTACTACCCAGCACCTGTTATCGAAAGGTTATTTTAAGTACACTTATTTTTATGACAACTTTATAAAGTATTAGTAGTCTCCAAATGTTTCTCACTTGTAGCTCACTTAAGGTGGCCACACACTAGAGGATTTTTAATCTTTTGAGACTAAAGATCTGTGCAAAGACAACACACACTTAAGGACAGACATGAGGACACCACAAACCCCCCTCTGTGAGCTGTACAGCCGATCAGTGGTGAGGAAAGCCACCCTCATCACCCACCCCCTACATCACTCCTTCTCTCTGCTGCCATCAGGCTGAAGATACAGAACCCCACTGGCCGTAAAAACACCTACAAGAAATCATTTATTCCATCTGCAGTTACTGCCCTAAATAGCGCCCAGTAGCACTGTATTACATTCAATTATTAAATCGTATTTGTGTTTTTGTAAATGTATTTTATGTGTATTTTATGAGTGGGTTGCTGAATGACTTTTAATGTGCCGTGTTGAAAGACAAATTTCTGCTCAATTGAACAGACAATAAAGTTCTATTCTATTCTATTCTAGGACACACATACACACGAGGAGTCCCACCACAGATCATGCCATGAGAGAAAGTTTTTATTGAGCCACGCCTCCTCAGACTAAAAATCTGGCTAAAAATCCTCTAGTGTGTGGCCACCTTAAGTTGGCATTTGCTCAGGTGCAACTAAAATGAGCAGTTCATGAGTTTTGAGGCCATGGTCCCGTGAATCAAAAGCAACTTGTTCTTTTTTGTTATGTGTTTTTTAGAGGTGGACTGTGGCCCTCCTGCTTTACCCAAAGACTCTGCCATTTTCTCACGCACAAAAAACACATTCAAAGGTCTGGTCGTGTATAAATGTGAAGAAGGATTTATTTGGAGAAGTGGAGGAAACTCTTCTGTGTGTGAGGCCAGTGGAGCGTGGACAGCGCCCTCTATGGTCTGTGAAGGTAACAACAGCACAGTGTGGCTTTGACCTTGTTTGTAACGGCTTGTGCGCATAACTCTCAGCGCATAACTAACCAACTAACCAGCCATTGGTTCAGATACGTAGATGACACATGGGTTAAAATTAAAAAACTAGAAATAAAACAATTTACAAAACACATCAATGCAGTAGACACAAACATTCAATTTACTCATGAGGAAGCTAAAGAGAACAAAATAGCCTTCTTAGACTGCAAAGTAATCATAGGAGAAGGGGGACAAATTCAAACAGAGGTTTACAGGAAGACCACACACACCGACCAATACCTGATGTTTGACTCTCACCACCCTCTACAGCATAAGATAGGAGTAATTAGAACTCTCCATCACAGAGCCAATCAGGTGCCTACAAGTGCAGAAGGGAAGGAGAAAGAGGAACTTCATATGCAGAAAGCCCTCGCGGCCTGTGGTTACCCTAAATGGTCCTTTGCCAAAGCCCAGAGGAAAAGATTAGTTAAAGAACAGGACAAACAGGAGACAGAACCAAAAAGGAGAGGAATAGCTGTACCTTATGTAGCTGGAGTGTCAGAGAAAATGCAAAGCGTTTTTAGACAACATAAAATCCCAGTTTAT
>OMNZ01059212.1:18579-30994 GCA_900303255.1 Lesueurigobius sanzi | reverse complement strand
ACGTACTGCTCTTATGAAATAGGTGTTACACTGCAAAAAGTGACTCTTGTTAAGTTAAATTTGACCTTATTTTTAGTCATTTTGACTTAAGTAAATGTATCTGCCAATGGAACCAGTACTTTTGCACGTAATATAAGATAAAGCATGTCATTTCAAGTAGATTTAGATTATTCATTTGATTATTAAGATTATCTAATTTAAGTGCAAAAATACTTGATCAATTGGCAGATATTTTTTCTCGGCAAGTCAAAGTGACTGAATATGAGGTCAAATATTCTGAAGTCAAGCAAATTTAAAGCAGGGCAAATTCATCTGCAGAGCATAAGCAATCAGAGCTGTTTTAAAGTCTTGAAATTGAACGTAACAAGAGCGGACTTTTGCAGTGTAGGGATTGTTTTGTCTTCTCATCATCCCACATATCACAGATTGTGGATATTGCACTTTATGCTTTGAGGCAACAGTGTACGTGTGAATGAAAAGAGCACAAGTGAAAGTTTTCGTTGCGGCAGAAGAGCAAGATTCTGGCCAAAATCGTACTTCAACTACTTTACGGCCTCTGCTTGTTATACTGCGAGATGGAATAGCTGGTTTATTTCTTTTGCTTTGGAGATCATTGGTCACCAGTGTTTCCTTCGGCTCAGTGGGGCCTTGCTTCCTCATGGAGTTTTTGCCAGTTCTGTCTCTAGAGGTAAAATTATCCCTGTGATAGCAACAGTCACCCCCTCACTGCTCACTGTGACATCTCTGTTTCCCACAACAAGACATTTTTTTTTAGAGCCAAGTGAACACAAAAACACTTGATTTAAGGCTGTAGGCAAAACTAGATGTTTTCAATTTTCTGATTTTGGTCTCTTAGACATCTCATGCAGACACATCTTAAAAAAATATTGGGTTAGATATTTTACATTTCATAAGTTCTGTGAAGATGACATGATGTTCAAAAATAGTAGTGCCAGGGCTGATGAGGAATTGGCCTGGAGCGCCCCCTACAGCCAACATTGGGAATCACATGGTAAAAATAAACAATTAGCTTTGACTCAAACATTTGGCTAGTGCGGTGGAGTTACTGTGTCCACGCTATGACCACAGAACAGCTCAGAACTGATCCAATATTGGATTTTGGTTTTGATGATCTGGGGTTGAAATAGGGGAATTTAATTTGCTTACTTTTAATTGTGTTATAACGGACAGAATATAGAAGATTTATCTTCCCTCTGTTCTTTTGTTCATGGAGAAATACATATGTATGATATGAAGACATGTAACTTGCAAGATGAACATGAAAAGACATGAACAGTAAAGTAAAGTAAATAAATAACTAAATTACATAATTGTACCAGGAAGTAGAAAACCAAGCACTGCAAAGTCAACATGAATGGACAAGCGCAAACAGGATTCATTCAAAACTGCGTGAATGAAGTCAAATACTGCAACAGGTCTGTTTTTGACAAGGGAACAACATCATTACATGGTTAAAAGCGATTTATGATCTCCTACTTTCACCTAAAAACAAATGAGTGACCTAATCTTTACAATAAGGAGTGTAACCATTGCAGTTATTCAACATTTCTTTATAGAACTATGGGAAATTGTAACTTCAATGACCATTTCCTCAAAATGCATTTAAGTCCAAGACTTCCCATTTTCCAGGTTTGTTCAGAGGGATTTTTCAAGACTTAATTCCTATCCTGATTTACTGACTTTTGAAACCCAAAAAACAAGACAAAATGTATATATTTAGATGTATTCACAAATAAGTAGTTTATTCAAAAAATTAACAAGATACCCAAAAGCCCTGTTGATCAAATCTTTGTAGCTGATATACCAACAGAATAAAACCATGAATTCAATCTGGCTCTAAACTTTATTTAGATTTCATTGCTGAAACAATTGGCAATTATGGCCATTTTTATACATAACATGCTTTATTTTTTATATGAAAACATACATTGACTGAAAACTTACAATACATTTTCCCCTCACATTTATATCTATCAGTAATATACAGCAAAAGTTTCAAAATTATATCACACAATGTATTTTTCCCCCCCATTCACCTCCAGTGTCTCGCCTTAAGCTCGCGACTGCTGACTATAGTATACGAACTTTTCCTTTTTTCCAGTAGCGGTAAGTGGCACAGTGTTAGCATGCCTTATTCTGCTGACCACAAGCCCAGCTACTATTTATTTATTTCCTTGTCAAACCGCGGCTGGCGTAGCAGGCTTGACAGTCACCTTATTCGGAGCATGACAAGTTTAATTTGAACAGATATGGCAGCACGCGGGAAAAAAAAAAAAAAAAAAAAACAGCGCACAATTTCCACCGGCTGTACAAATTGTAATCGCCCGGTGTCAGCGCGTCTCGTACAAATGTGTCCGTGCGTGAGCAATAATACACAGCGATATGCGAGTCGGTATGTATTTGAATGTGTGAGGGAGTGGGTATTTTACAAAATGATGGTGATTCGGCAGAAGTGCTTGACATAACTGCGACAATATGTGTTACGCTCGCGATAAGGTCGAAATTGTCTGGCCTCCACTTCCATTTATCCAGGTGTACTATACAATTGCGGCCCCTAATAGCTTCAATTCTGAGCAATCCATGGCTTAAATCCATGCGCCACAGCAGGGTTTTCCTTTGCAATCCCTCCGTGGCTCCAAAATGGTGACTTGTCTGGAGCACTGTATAATTTGACTCTTGACAGAACCAGAATAGGCCTGTCATTACATTAGCTAGTGTTATATTATAGCAAATTCAACACAAAACTCATCAATTACTCTCGCAACATGTAAACTTTCACTAGGGCTGGGTGATATGACCAAAAAATCTAATCACGATTTTGATTTTATCACAATTCATGTGTATAATGTCTTTTCAAGGCGACTAAAGTCTGCCTCTTCTTGGGCTTAGACCTGGTTTAATCCTGGTTCAGTCTGGGCTATTGTCAAGGTTTAGACACGATTGAGACATAGTTCTCTCTTGATTTATTTCTGATCGAGTCCTTGGGTTTAGTCCTGGTTTAGTCCAGGGTAATCATTGTTTTATTCTGTCCCTGGTTTAGTCGTTTTTTGTTTGGTCCTGGTTTAGACCTTGATTTCAGTCTCTGCTTTGGTCTGGTTTACTTCTTGGTTTAGTCCTGGTTTCATCCAGATTCAGTATGTGATATAGTCTGATTTTAGACCTGGTTTAGGCCTATAGTTTTCTCTTGGTTTGTTCTGGTTTAATCATAAAAAACACTGAAGTTCCCAAAAAAGCAGATCGTCATGGAGATCAGATCACGATTTGATTTTTATCATCATATCTCGAACTTTCACCTCGAAACAAATCTGGGAAATTGTATCTTCAATGACCATTTTCTCAACTGAATTTTTCTCACACTGTGGTAACAACATCTCTACTTTAGTATCTCCTAAAGACTTTCAATGGTCATAACAGTATTTGAAGCCTAATTATTATTTAGTGTTGATCCCTAAACATTAGTCCAAATTGTATTTTTACAGACTTCATTACTACACTGGAAACCCTGATTAGCTGGATAGCTTAAAAAAAAAGTGAGGAAACCTGTTACCTGAAATTAGCAGAGTTAACTATAGGTTAAATGTACTTGAATAATCCAAAGTAAGTAAGAACACTTAATTATGTTAAGTTACTGTATGTTAGCTCATCATTGCAATGAAATGTCCTCTTAAGCACTTGACGGATCAACGGAAAAACTGACAATTAAACCTGGCTCTATCCATTGTTTTATTTTTATATAAAACCTAAAATGACAGAAAACTTGCAATACAGTTTTTTTTTTCTCATGTACAGTTGTGCGCATGTCACTCATGGTTACGTTGCGTGAAGCCATTTATTGTCAAAAGTTTACATATTGTGCATCTTGAATCAAGATACATTTTTTCAGACAGTCCAATTTTGTCAGATAGTCCTGTATTTCAGCTGAAGAGAGTTTTTCTTTGCTCCTGAACACATTCCCTGGCAGTTTTTGAAGGTCATGTAAACGTTAGATCAGCACAAACACTAACCATGAGTGGGGGGAAAAAAAAAGATTTGTTTGTGTTATCATTCATATTCTATGAAAAATGGCCAAAAGATTAAAAGGGCATGTAAACGTATGACCAGAACTGTATGTAATGACTGCAAAAGTTTCAAATTGACATTCAATTTCACTCAGTTCACTGAGTTTTAATTGCTTCTCTGTTCTCCTGCCGTGTCTCGCCTTCAGCAGTATTTCCTGATTTACAAATTCAAATTTGTGGAACTGGTGAAAGTATTTCAAACCAATTTGTTTCAACACACAAACATTATTATTGATATTAGCTGAGCTTTTACTTGTGCATAAATGAGACAAAACAGAGTCCCATGATTTAATGAGAATACACTGTATTAAGGTTCAAAGGAAAAAGAAAGAATGAGCATAATATAAACCGTTTAACAAAAGCTTAGCTCTTTCAGCCACAGAGTAAGCAATAGTTGTTGACATCTGCTGAAAAAAAAAAGCTTTATCCCTCATATATAGTCCATAAAAGCAACTCAGCAGAACAGGGCTGAAGTCCAAGTGAAGGCAACCTGTTTTGTTAACATGTGTGAAACTTGTTCATGAAAATCATAAGCTACAGAGTTCCATAAGGACGCCCTGGATGAGACATAGCAAAGCCACCGGAGTTCGCTACTATAGTTTTAATGAGAACGGAAAAGTGGTGGTGGACATGAGGAGGACTTTCTCCTCCATGGTGTTCTGGTCCGCTGCAAGAGCTCACTGCTTCACTGAGAGGCACAGAAAATAATTCCTGCCTGTCGCCAAAACTCTTAAGCATTGAGCTTTAACTGAATTGTGCACCCCATATCACTATAAATATTTTGTTATAATGTATGTAGATTTTAAACTCATCTTTACCATACTCACCCTTCACAATGTGTATTTTATGACTGCATATGGCTGTATTTTCTATCTATAAATGTTTTCAATATGAAAGGATGTAGGCGTGGGGGAAGTACGGTACACTGAGCCCTATCCTCTTGATCTTCTCATTGTACAAATTATGTATTTTACCTTTTATTTGTTCATTGCAATTCACTTAGTCTCCCCCTTTCACTCCTTTGTTTCAGAACAACCCATCAGCCGGGACCCTTCCAGCTGCCGCGACTCGTCGACCTAAGAATGAATGGATTTTTCGTTGTTTGGATATTGCACGTGTTTGAATGAGTGAACCCTCTGGGATAAAGTTGTTGATTGATTGATGGTGCTTTATATAACATCCGGTACTGTCTGCAATGTTTCCCACGCAGATCTACTGTCTGATTACATGTTACAGCCGCTGTAGGGGGAGAGGCCAGCAGCATAGGTCTGTGGAGATATGCACCCACATGTGATGTTATAAAACTCATTACACTCTTGCTAACAAATGTCTGTTATAGACAATATTTTGTAGGTTTCCACTAATTTATTAAGCTTTAAACCCCCCAAAACAAGGTGAAATTTGTTTTTTTCCCGAAGTAACGACGAGCTTATTCAGAAACTAAACATAATAACCCAAATCCCCTCTAATCAAACCGTTGTAACTAGGCTCCACCCAGTATTAATATTTCCTTTTATTAATAATTACCTCTGAGACGACTCCTGTTGTGATATTGGGCGTTACAAAACTGATTGATTGATTGATTGATTGATTTTACAACTACAGAGTGCAGATGCCAACTCAACAATCTTTGATGATAGACATCTACTGTATTTTACATGTTTAAGGAGAAAGGAGTTTCTTGCATATTTTACAGTGATGATCAAACACAGCCAGCAGGATTAAAAGTAGTCACAGATGTAGAGAAAGTCTGAAGAATACAGCCCTGGCAAAGCGGATTAGGATAATTACATGAAGGGAACAAAACAGCTTTTGCTGGCTTTTTGAAACTCTGATCTTTCACAAAGGCCAAGTATGGAGTTCCGCAGTACGAGCCATAGAGCCCAAGGGTCCTGATAAACAGTCTTTGTCACTTCAAACCCTCTATGCATAATTCATTTGTTTAAGGGCAACAGGGTCAATGTTACATTCGGTGGCGGCTGTAAAACAAAGCTCATAATCGCTCCTTTAAATACTGGTGCATAAAATCCAAAGGGAGATAAAAGAGATAAATGGTTTCTCTCTCCGGTTTTCTTTCTGGTGCTCAGTCAGGACCTGGCTTTATTTGAAAAGAATGATGCCATCAACTGATTTTCTAACAGTTGAGTACCAACATTATTTACCTGCAGCATACATCCTGCTCTAATGTTCTGGTTCCCAACCTTTTCTGTCTTGCGTACCACTGCCTCAATGGTTTTGGTGATTATTTGTCAATGTGAATGACTGAAAACTCCTATTTATTAGTTGAAAGACAGATACATATGCTCAAACTCTCACTCTTTAGAGCTTTTAGAATCAAAAATACAATTCAGTTGTGTCTTTTGTTCTAAGGTCACATTCACACCTGGGACTTCGATTGGGGACCAAAATTGCAACATTGTTTTTGTTTTCCATTTGGAGCAGTTCACGTTCACAAAGCATTTTTTTACAATCGGGCTCAAGCATTAAAATGTATTCTGCCCCTACTGGTGAGGGGCAGAATACATTTTAATTTCACTGTAGCAGGAATTAGACAAAAACCGAACAGAACAAGACCCATTTGACTCATTTAACCAGAGCTAAACTTTCTAACTTTATTGTTTTTATAAGTAGAAATATTTTAACATAATATAATATTTTGTTGTGTGGTCATAGGCGTAAATTCAACCTGGGAGACCAAAGTGTCACCTACCTCCAGCCAATGAGCTTGTCCGTCCGCAAAGGCCACTCCTCCACCTCAGCCTATCAGCGCAAGAGCCACACCTTCGTCGTAAACCAATCATCGCCCTCGGTCCGGCTTTTAAACCTCCAGTATCATAGCTCGCTTCCCAGGTGTGCTGCAACCCACCTCCACCCCATAGCACATCCGTCCATGGGAGTGGATCCCTTCCCCACTGTTGTTCTCAAGATTTCTCCATTTTTCCCACAAGTTTTTTTCTTGCTGCAGGGGAGGGTCTAAGGATGTGGGATACCCTAGAGGCCTCTCATATCACCACCAGTATCCAGGCTCCGGGGGAAGACATCCCTAACGCTAACCTATTCTTTAAGCCATACATCAACGTCTTCTGCCGGGGCCAAAATATATGTCAATAAACCTTCCTAATCGCTGCTTTTATCATGAGTCTATCCAGGTTGAAATATTTCTGTCCTCTCCTACTGAGATTGCGTCTGACTGTCCATGAATTATTTGACCCGACATCGATTACGGTTTGTGATGTTTGGGACAGTCACATGACCTCACAACGTCATGCATTTCCTGGTTTTGGGCCGCTCTCTGGTCCGGTTGCATTCACAAATCAAATGAATCAGTTTAAACTGGACTGAGACCCACGTTTTCAGCCGGACCAGGATCCGCTTCTTTTCCCCGGATGAGAGTCCAAAAGCGCATTCACCACACACACCACGATCTCTAATGCATCAAAACATCCCATCCAACTATTGAGTGAAAGAGAAAGGAAAATGGAGAAAAACCGAAAGACAGAAAGAAATAAAATCCTGACTTATTATTAGAATGCAGTCCACTCAAAAGTCAGACATCACATAAACCAGCCAGAGCTTTGGAGAGCAGTGGGGGTTCAAGGAAAGCAATTTCTCTCTTGACATTGCTAACATCACTACACTCTGTGCACTGCTCATATGCAAAGAGTAGCCTGGACTCTCACAGCTGTCTAAATGGGAACAAATAGGTGGGGAGGTTCACATCAGTGCATGTGCAGGTACTTCATGGGAAACCATTTTAAATTGCTCATATTAATTGATGACAAATGTTTTTTATGAAATGCCAAAATTCTCTTCATTTTTGGTGATGAAATCTACATAATGGATGGAGCCAGGTTTAAATGTTTGGTTTATTATTATTATTTTTATTTAATAAATTATAATTAATGAATAAATCTGTAAAAAATATATGATTTTGCTTTGTTTTTTGAGAAGGGTCTGGCTGCAGACAATGGAGGGGCATGTGACTAGTGTAGCTCCACTGCTCCACAGGAAATGACGTCACCTCCACAGGACAACGCAAGCTTAAAGGAATAGTTCAGCGCTTTTACATGCTTACATATGTTCTACCTGGGCTTAGATGAGGCGATGGTTGGCTGCCTCGTCTTTGAGAGTGGCGTCTGACCCATAAAACGACCAAAGACGGTGTTAGCATTTTGACTCTACAGTATAGTCCCTTGGGGCCAAATGTAGAAGGCACCTACTGTATTTAAATAGGGCTATGTCAGTAGTTACACGTTCAAAGTATAGTTACACAAAATTAAAACAGTCAATTTTCTAAGCGGATAAAATGAGTACTATATTTTTAGGCGGAATAACACGGAATTGAGTGGGGGAGAATCCTATAGGAGCATCTTAATACTGCACGGAGGTCGAAGTGGTGTTTTTCCACCTAAAAATATAGTTTTTACCCGTTTAATCCGCTTAGAAAATTGACAGCTAAACTCAGAAACACAAATTATCATCTTTGGCATGGTGAATATTTAGGATTCACTAAAATGGATGTGGTCATTAAAACATGACAAGTTTGTGTTGATTTTTGTCAATGGCACTTATCTGGTTTAGCAAAAAATCAGGCAGGAAATTCAATATTGAAAAAAATCAGAATAAACCTTGAACATATTTGTATGTCTAAGACTTGAAAGTTTAGAGTCTGAAGGAGCTACTAATGTGTAGATGTTGTTGCTGCAATGTGAGAAAAATCAATTTGAGAACATGGTCAATGAAGTTACAATTTCCCCCATAGTTCTATGGAGAGACGTTGAATCAGAGCAATAATAACACTCCTTAATGTAAAGTTTGTTTTCAGGTAATGTCTCTACGGCATGTAAACTGGCCCAAAACCTGAAAATTGAAAACATTTAGCTTTGCCTCAATGTCTCCCCTTAAGGTGCCAAGAGGCAAGTCAAGTTCAATATTTTGTCAACTCTCGATTTAGCGGTCGGTCTACGTTCCTCCTCTCACCTGTGGTCATGAGATTTGGGTCATGACCGAAAGGACAAGATCCCGGATACAAGCGGCTGAAATGAGTTTCCTCCGCAGGGTGGCTGGGCGCACCCTTAGCGATAGGGTGAGGAGCTCAGTCACCCGGGAGGAGCTCGGAACAGAGCCACTACTCCTCCACGTCGAAAGGAGCCAGCTGAGGTGGCTCGGGCATCTGTTTCGGATGCCTCCTGGTCGCCTCCCTCGAGAGGTGTTCCAGTCACGTCCCACTGGGAGGAGGCCCCGGGGAAGACCCAGGACTCGCTGGAAAGATGAGGTCTTTAGGCTGGCCTGGGAACGCCTTGGGATCCCCCAGGAAGAGCTGGAGGAGGTGTGTGCGGATCTCTGCTTAGACTGTTGCCTCCGCGACCCGGATAAAGCAGAAGAAAATGGATGGATGGATGGATGGTAAAATAAAATAAAAATGTTTCAAGAAACTAACATTCTTTTTTGCTCCATTCAATCAGCTTGGATACACTTTTCAATATTCAGCTGCAACTGTTTCCAACTTGTCCTATCATGCAATGGAAACCGTGAGGACTTCCATTACATGGCTTCCATTTAGCAGATTGCTCACTGTGCATGCAATTACTCATTTGTAAAGCGAGTTACGAAACCTTTTGAACAGTGGTGAAATAAGCTGTCCAGTTGGCACTACTTTACACAAATTATTTAATGTATAGCTTCCTCATTTGCATCTTAATGGTCCAACGTTGCATCCTAATGTTCTCATTCATTATGTAAAGCATCTTCAACTATTTAACTGAAAATGATGAGCCTCCACGTGAATCTATGCCAACGATGAATTGAAGGCACATTTGCAAATGTGTTGCCTACACCAAGGTATGTGTCAGCCATATGTTGTTTTCGTTGAAAGTTCTCATGTTTCATTTTTCTTAACACATCATATAGAGCAAGTACTTTACATGTAACAATTCTTCTTCTTCTTCTTCTTCTTCTTCTTCTTCTTCTTCTTCTTCTTCTTCTTCTTCTTCTTCTTCTTCTTCTTCTGGCACTAAACATAATGATACATCTTGATTTTTCGCTGGAGACCAAACATACTAATTGCTAGGTATTAGCAGAAAATAATTAGTTGAGGAGGTAATTTGAGTCCTGATATAATCAGAATGAGTCCAGTCCTGTCAAATGTCAGATCACTCATTTGGCACCAAATTCCAATTTGCAGCACACTCATGGTTTCAGGCGGTTTTAGACCACAAAAGTGCACATTACTCTCATTTGCACTGTTACAAGTTCATCAGACAAAAAAAAACCTGGTTTAGCTAGTAATATGATGTAAACAGTAATATATTAATCCTGTCTTTTTTGTTTCCTATTATGATCTCTCATTTTGTGAGCATGTGTCCTATACAACACAGAAGCAGATGACAAAGACTTCGGGACCTCCTGTCCACAGAAAGATGTGTATCTGGGTGAACCTGGTCTTCCCCGAGTGTTCGGCATTCTCTCCACAAGCAGGAAATGTCTCAGGTCAAACAAAACAAAAAGGGAAACTACTGCAGTTGTGCTCAAAAGTTTACATACCCTTTTAATCTTTTGCCTATTTGAATATGAATGAGAATACAAAAAATATTTTTTTTCACTCATGGTTAGTGGTGGTGTGAAGCCAAAGAACTCTTTTGAAATCATTATGAAAGAGAAACTACTCAAATGTCCCTGATCTAACGTTTACATGACCTTCAACAACTGCCGGGAAAATTGTTCAGGAGCAAAGAAAAACAGCTGAAACATAGGACTCTGACAAAATTGGACTCTGAAAAAATTATGTTTGTTTCAAGATGCACAATATGTAAACTTTTGATCAGGGACATTTGGCTAGTTTCTAGTTGAAAAGTGTAAAAAACAGGTGTTTTGACAATAAATGGCTTTGTGCAACCAGTAACCATGAACCGTAAACTTTTGAGCACAACTGTATAAGGGCAAAATAGTCCGTTTATTGCAAAGATATATATATATTTTTTAAAGATTCTGTCACTTCAGTTAAGCTCTTGCATGTGCTCTGTATACATTTTCTGTGGAACATTTCCATGTCAACATCCCCCAGACACTCTTTCTATGAAAAAATGCAAGTCTGGTATCGGCCCTGAGGAGGACAAAGGTTGGGGACCACTATCTTAAACTACAGGTTGATTCCTGGCTTTTATCTTATAGTAGGATGTTTTCTATATACGCTCTTAGCATTGACAGGCACCTCTCACCTTCCAGTGAATGGAGCGGCCGTGTCCTTCCAACTACAATTCTCCTCTTGTTCAATAAATCTGCCGTGGCAAGTGCGCGGCTCTGTCTGTGTGCACTGGGGTGGCAGCAGACAATGAAAACTAATGAAGACTTCAGCCCACAACAGACAACTTTTCTTTCCCAAGCTGTCACAGAACTAATGCACAGCCTTGAACTAACACAACCCTGGATTTTACATACTTTTGCTATTTGGCCAAGAAAAAGAAAGCTGAAAGTTTTATCCTCACAAGATTTCTGTAATAATATCCAAGACGTGACTCGGACAAATAGGAAAAAAGAGGATTATGTTAACATGCAACATAACCAACAAAAATAAGGACATTACAACTATTATCTGCAACATGTCAGTCAACGTGAAAGCAAGGCTGATATTTATGCAATCTGTCTTTCTTTTTCTGTGTTCTGCTCATGTGAATCCTTATTTTCTTAATTAATTTAATGTCAATTAGTTTGGTTTTATAAAGAAAATCCAGTGTGGTATTGAATAGTAGTCGACTGCAATCTCTTGAGCTGTTGTGTACATGATTCTGTTGTTTACTCCAGCAGAACTGTCGCTGGTTGTCAAACCTACACGACTAATTGCTTTTACTGCGACGTGGCTGATCCGCTGTGGTTGTGCATGATTATCACTGTCTAATTGTAATAGTTCTTGTTTGTTTGCCAAACTTATACACTGCATGTTCTGTCCCTTGCTTGCCTAGAGGTTTTGATGCTAAGAGACGTCTTATTCTACTATTATTATTTTGACCTGTTTGCAAATGTATTCGCTTCTTTGATGACACATTTCCTAACTATTTTCACCCTCCTTTGTGATCTTAAGAGCTGTTGTAACAAGTAAATGTCTCCAATGTGGGATCAAAAAGGCGTATCTTACCTTATCTAGGTAAAAAGCTTGGTGACAGGGAATCGCATTTGTTGGCTCAATATGATCTAATGGCATTTTAGGATCTTAAAATTGCTTTTGAATTGTTTCTTAAGCCACATTTGTAACTGTTCCAAATGTATTTTTTCAAGGTAAAAAGAAAACCATGCACATCCCAGTCATTAAAGTTGGCGTGCTGGATCAAAAAGTACTAAAT